>CAUYPK010045790.1:0-28152 GCA_963574355.1 Loris lydekkerianus
CCCTCCTCAGAAGCAGCATAACAAAATCCAAACTTGGCAAAGAGCCACAGTATACAAAATAATGATAAGAGGCAAAGAGCCGCATTCATTTTGGCCGGGAGCCGCATGTGGCTCGAGAGCCGCGTGTTCGCCACCCCTGTATTAGAGCTTATTAGAGTATTTATTAATTTTCACAATCTAATCTGCGTGCAGCTATTTTGATAAAATAAAGTAAAACTGGGTTCATTACATGAAAGACTACTTTCCGCAATATTAAAAAAATTGCAGAAAAATTCTTTTACTGCTGGCAATTATTTTCTGACAGTGCAGGGGGGGGAAATAGAAATAAAAATTAAATTCATAGATAATTACATAGTTATTAATCAAAAGCTTATCAATGAAGGATTATTTGGCCTTGGAAAATAATGGGAAAAAATTTGTCTGCTGGGTGGCACCTGTGGCTGAAATGAGTAGGACACCATACACCGGAGGTGGCAGGTTTAAACCCAGCCCCGTCCAAAAACTGAAAAAAAAAAAAAAATTGTCTGCTAACTACTGTATGAAATTAATTAATTTAGTACATTTAAGCTATCTTAAATATTATCATAATGTAAACAAAGAGACCATATAATATCACTGAATAAGAAAAAGGATTTTGGTTCTAAAGAACTGATATATAGGGATTCTTACTAAAGAAGTTTTAAGTTATATTTAATTTCTTGATAAGTTAGCTACATAGCATATATTTCTTAAATCTTTGTTCACTATTACCATGTTTTTCTCAGGAATTAATGACAAAGACATTTATCTACTATAAACCATCACTTTATTCTTTTCTTTCTGTTAATTTAAGGAGTTTTTTAAATATAGGGCAAACAGTAGCTCTTAAAACTAAACGTATTAAAGTCTGAAAACAAAAATAGTAGATTTTGAGGTTTATTTTCCTTGTACTTAGGAAAGCTTTCCTTATTTTAACCTTTTGTCTTCTTGATACCTAAAAGTGTGCTATTTTGTGTGTGATTAATGGATTCACAGAGTCTGTGTCTCATTTTTATAAATTACTGTTGAATCAATTGTTAATACAAAGGGTTATATACCAGGTTCTAATGATCTGAGTGTCTGGGGTATACGTGAAGGATGTTGGACTCTGGGCAAATCTGAGGGCTTTTCTTTGTCTGTTACTGTCCTGATGGCTCATGCTAAGGTGAATGTTCATAAGAATTAAGATTTTAAGATCAGGGATTCCATTTGATAAAAGTTTGGTTGCATTTTGTGTTCGGTCTCTCTCATTGTTGTGTATTTGACTTGCCGCTAACTCTACCAAAATATCCTGTGATGTCTGAAATGATACTAATCTTTCCCTTGCACTTAGGGATGCAATGGTCTTTCAGGAGTGATTTCCATAAATAGGATGGAATGGATTCTACAACTTAATTGTTACTTTTATTTGTTTCCGTTATGCAACTGAACACAGGATATGTTTATGCTTGGGTGTGGGGGGATGAGGAAATGCTGCTTTTTATGATATTTTTATTTAAAATATAATAGAAATAACTTCACTGGCTCTTTGATCTCTTCGTCCTTTTCACTAAAATAGTTTTAATCTTTTCATTGATGTTATTAATGGCTTCCCAAATAAGCCCCTGATCTTATCATGATTGTAAAATGTAGTTATAATGGATCCTTGGGAACCACTGAACTCTATGGGCTGCA
Source organism: Loris lydekkerianus (assembly GCA_963574355.1). Lineage (NCBI taxonomy): Eukaryota > Metazoa > Chordata > Mammalia > Primates > Lorisidae > Loris > Loris lydekkerianus. Next base: position 1,693 of record CAUYPK010045790.1, read on the forward strand.
CCCCTGAAGTGATTAATCTGCAAAGTAAAAATACTTTGGGCGCCCCTAGTAAGTCATTTGACATGGTTAATTCTCCATGGAAGCAAGTTTCTGCCTTGCATTGATCTATTAAATGCACTACACTTATACTTGTGCAAAGTAAACATTTTTGAGTTTCAAAGAAAAGAAATTGGATTCCATTTTGGAAGCCCCCAAGAAATGGGACGGCCAAGCCCCCTTGTGCAGCTTTGTAATGAATTTAGTTACACTACATTAACATCCACAGCATGTTAAACAGTGCTAATAATTACTAATTATGATATGAACTTATGCTAATAATGATACAGTTTAAATAGCTAAAGTCATAATGAAAAGCATCTTTTCTAAAAATTATCTTAGATTAAAATATTTCACTTAAACTCCTAGAAAGAGATATCAGGGTCTAAACATTTTGAGCATGTCTAGTGCAAAATGGTTATTATTATTATTACTATGTTCTTGCACAGCCTTGTTGAAAAGTCTTCCTAACTTCCTTCGGCCTCACACATTGGACAGATGTCATAGCCATGGAGAGACCTGGAATATTATTATGCAGATGTTTGATACACACTGAACAAATTAAACTCTATACTTGTATTTAAGTATGAACAAATTTGAAACTTGGAAAGGACGTGACTCTTGATTTCCACAGTTTTCTCCGGTAGAACTTTCCAGTCTGGTATCTGTTCTCAAATTAAGTGTGTTCTGGATCTGCTGCCTTCACCCCTCACCCCCCCCGAAATATTCCATGCTTTACCTGCATTTCATTATCCTTCTAGAAGACTTGTGAAAATGTCAGAATACATTTAACTTCCCAGAACTTGTACTTTTCCTTACTTAGCATTATCTACATCCTTTTTTTTTTTTTTTCTCATTATGTCTCCTTCAGTAGAATCCCCTGGCATCACAGCTCACAGCAACCTCCAACTCTTGGGCTCAAGCGATCCTCTTGCCTCAGCCGCCCACGTAGCTGTGACTATAGTCCCCCAACACCATGCCCATCTAATTTTTCTATTTTTAGCAAAGACCCAGACTTACTCTTGCTCAGGATGGTCTGGGACTCCTAAGCTCAAGCTGTCTACTGGTCTCAGCCTCCCAGAGTGCTGGGATTACATGTGTGAACCACCTCACCTGGTCTTACATCCCTCTTAATTGCACCTAAACATGAACAAGCCTGTGTGATCACACAACTATCTCTTTCTAAAGTAAATTGTAGGTTTCTAGAGGACAGACTTTCTGCTGACTTTTACCAAAAAATTGTTTTTGATGTATTAACAAATAAAGGAATATGCTGTCAAATTGTTATGCCACTGAAAAGTTCTCTTAATTCTATCGTCTTTGTGGTTTCTGATTTCTTTTGTTTTATGGTTATATGTTTGAGAGAGTTTTTAAAAATATTACATATTACTTTAGAATCTAAATGTGAAAATGACTGTTATCAATTGGACAACTTCAGATATTTTACATTAGGAATTCAGCTTGAGTTTTATGTTATCTTTGACTATTAATAGAAATATTTCTTTTGTTAACTCAACCAACACTTGGCAGGCTGTAATGTGCAGTTCACTATAACTATTATCCTGGATTTTGATGGCTAACTCCATCTACATCCATCTGTATATGTAACATATTTATACAGAAAATTCTACTTAACATTTGTGTGCAGCACATTGAATTTTTTCCAAATCACGCTCATCCATCTAACTGCTAACTCAACCATCTAATGCTGAAGGTGCAGAACGCGGCTGGCTCCTCGGGAGCGCCCCCTGGTGCTCCTCACCCGCCACATCACCTCCCCCAAGGAGCCACCCTATCCTGACATCCCTAAATTACTTTTGTTTGTTTTGTAGTTTAAATAGTTTTATATCGTATATGGTTTTGTATCTGGCTTTTATCACTCAGTGCATTAATTTTTGTATAAATTTATTGAAACGTGTTAGTGTACTGTATAATTCACTCATTTCAAATATACGTGTCCAACCTGTTCTTAGTAAACTTCCCAAGTGATACGACCATAAGAATAAATCAGTTTTTAAAATACCTTCGTCATTGCCATAAGACTCTGCATGTCAATTACTGTTAAGCTCCATTTCCCATATGCCTGATGTCACGATTAATCTACTTTATGTTTGTCCTGAATGCACTATTTTTTCACTTAAAAAGTGACTCTTGGAAATAAAGTTAAATGTAGTGGGCGTTCATTAGGGACACTATAAAAGAAATATTAGCAGTTATTTCTGGGGAGACACACATAAATATGTTGACGGCATTTTGAATTTTCTTAGAGTTACAAATCTGACAATTAAAAGTGGTTTTCGGGAGGCACCTGTGGCTCAAAGGAGTAGGGCACCAGCCCCATATACCAGAGGTGACAGTTTCAAACCCAGCCCTAGACAAAAACTTCAAAAAAAAAAAAAAAAAAGACAGAAAAAGAAAAAAGTGGTTTTCTTTAGAGTTTTCTATCAAGTAAAGATGTTAAAAGAACAAAGTAGGAGTATTTTTTTGTATTTAAATGAGAGATCTAAGTTTTGTTTTAGTCTTTTAGCAATATTTTAGAAATGTTATGTTTTCACATATTGGAGTCAAAGGAACACGCAAAAAAAAAAAAAAAAAAAAAAGTAAAAAGAGAGAAATGGTTTCTCGCCTTTCTGAAAAGTTATTTTTCAGTTTACATCAGGAGCACTGCAGGAGATTTTATAACTTACAAAAAGATCTTGGTTTCTGTTGTATCCGTTCCAGGGGAAGTTAAGAACTCTTTCGATAGTGGTAGAAAAAAATAACGCCGGTGGCAGATTTTGCATGTTTATAGCCAAGGAAGGGTTCTGAAATAACTTCATGTGTGTCTGTGTGAGTTTCTCTAATCAAGTTTTTTCCTTTGTTCCTTTGACAGCTCCATGACATTGTCTCATGAATTATAACAGATCAGAAACAATTCTTCATATCAGAAACTCTTCCACTGAATCTATGTAACAGACAGGCCTACAACATCCAATGCACCCTACAATGCTTGAGGATCCCTCAGCTATTCCTTAAAGCTTCTGTGCGTATTTATTTTTTAAAAAAGGAACAAGAAAGAAAGAAGATAGTCTCCATTTCTAAGTCCTAAATATAGGGGCAAATGCAGAGGCAATGGAAAAAAATAAGAACTTCTGTAGATGGAGGGCATTTACTTACCGATTTTAATACATTGCCTCCTTTCATTTTTGAGAATACATTTAAATAATGTCTACTAAATTACTTTCCGGTCCTCCTTGCTATTACTTTAATCAGTAAAGAAATTATATGTTGCATTTGTCTTGTTCTGAATTAAAATTTATTATTATTATTATTATTATTAGTTTTTTAAGTGACCAGGCGGTTTATTGATGGAAAGCTTGGTAGAAAGATTGAACAGCAAAAGAAGGAGATGGGACCTCTGGCAGCAGAGTTGAGGGAACCCAAGTGAATTAAGAATTTTAGGGGAACCTCCTAAATTAAACATGTTAGTAAAGGATTCAGATATTTCACGACAGCTTAGGGTGAAAGCTAAGAGCAGTTGTGTTGTCTGCAGAGTATGTGAACGCTTATTTCAGCCATACTTTTAACACATGCTTCACGGAAATTTGAATTCCCTTTAATAGAGCCCACAAGGTTAAACCTCTTTACATAATAATACTGACGTAGGCACTGGTGGTGCAGAAACACTGGTAGGAAACCTGTTGGCACCTTAGCAAGGATCAGGGCAGTAGCAACATTAAGATTCTAAAAATGTCTCAGAGTTACATTCCAGTATGGTAAATATTGATTATTATATTATTTATTATTGATTATTATTGATTTATTGATTATCATATTATTATTGATATTATTAACTGTAAGAACCAAATAAGGTATCAAATGAATAAAATGGGAGAATGGAGTTCTTTCACACACAATTATTTTTTTCTGGTTTCTGAAAATTTGTCATTTTTTAATTTTTTCCTCTTATTTTTACATTGCATAATACTCATCCTTTTTGCTTTAAAATTGTGTGGCCTTTTTCTATGAGTGAGTTCTTTTTGAACAGAAGAATATCTCTACGTGACATAGGGGTCCTTGCTAGAACTAACCCAAATCACAAGGCCGTCGTAACCTAAAAACTATTGACGTCATTTTTCTGTCCGATGGCTCATGCATTTTAGTCTTCCATAAAATTATATAACCTGCTTCAAATTAAACATAAAATTATTAAAACTATAGAAACTTAGGTCACCTTATTTAAACAATTTTAATCACACCTTTTTTGGCAGGGGGTGGGGTAGGGCAGTCCTTGCATGATATCCTAAACACAAAAATGGAAGAGGAATTAAATTTATAAGTTGTGTTCTGGGAAAAAAAAATTTATGATATGTGTCCTGGGAAAAAAATTACTTTTAATGTGTCATTGATATCAGTTTCTTTGAGGAATGAGTCAGTCATATGGAGACAGTGTTTGAGAACTTTTGCATAGCTGTTTCTAGGCACTCTTAAATTTTCTGGGATCCTTTTCACTGGGCAGTATTGATGGTAACTCTGGTGCATTGAGTCTTTAATAAATGCCTTGCCAAATAAACGCAACAAAATAAAACTAAAAAGTACTTAACTGGGAAGTTAGTATGGAATTTGTCATATTTATGTTTGATTTATTGGCCATAGAGTTCATTGTCTTCATTTACAGTAAATGATCGCCTTCATTGTTTCCCTACCTCCAGCTTTTGTAAATAATTTTACACTCGGCAGAACTGGAGATATTATGGAAAATATTAGGAAGAATTGTGAAGAAGAAAAAAGGAGGGAAAGGAAAGTTTAGATGAGTTTCTGACTATTATTAGACAGTGGGAGATAAAAGCAAGGAAGTAATTCTCCGAGGAATAGCTAAAATCCCCGTGGAAAATAACTGATTCTGTTACTGATTAATTGGACAGCAGTGATTTTTATCAGACTTGCAAAATAAATAACTTGATTTTGCCTTAGTTTCTATCTCATTTTAATTATTTTAAAGATTTCTAGGGCTCCTGGGCAATTGGGACTCTAAGAAACCTGACTGCCTGTCACTGTTCTGGTACAATGTTGCATTGCATAATTAAATCACTTATCCTTACATCAATCAAAATAAATATCATTATCCACAATACACAGAAGAGGCTGCATTGCATGGAGTTTGAGACCTTTTCCTGAGAACGTAAGAAACTTTATATGGCACAAAGTTTCATAGACTGCACTCTTGGGGTAAAACACCTGATATTTTACTATGGTTTAAAAAACGTTCTGTTAAGTCAGTAAGATTCGTTTTTCTTACAAGGAAATGTCTTTACTTGCTTTTTGAGAATATTGGGAAAAAAGGGCAAAGAATTCAAATCCATGCAAAGTTGTATACTTAAATATGTTGGTTAAGCAAAAATAAGGTTTTAATGAAACTAAGCTTACAAAATCAATCCAAGTATGGTTATCAGAGGTCGGGAAGTGGGGAGAGGGATGAGGAATGGTTGGTCAGTGGGTACAATCGTGCGGTTAGATGCAAAGATTTTAAGTTCTCGTGTTCAGTAGCACAGTAGGGTGGCTGTGGTTAACAGTAATCTGCTGTATATTTCCAAATAGCTGGCAGAGATTTCAAATTTTCCCAGTACATACAAAGGGAAAATGTTCGAAGTGATGGATGTACTATCTAGACTGATATACTCACTGCACATGGTGTGTGTGTAACAAAGTATCACACATACCACATAAACATGCATAATTATTATGCATCAGTAAAATTTGTAAAAAAAAAAAAAAAAAAGAATTGATTAGGGGTGGCACCTGTGGCTCAGTGGGTGGGGTGCCAGCCCCATATACCGAGGGTGGCGGGTTCAAACCTGGTCCCAGCCAAACTACAACAACAACAACAACAACAACAACAAAATAGCTGGGCGTTGTGGTGGATGCCTGTAGTCCCAGCTACTTGGGAGGCTGAGGCAAGAGAATCACCTAAGCCCAGGAATTGGTGGTTGCTGTGAGCTGTGATGCCACAGCACTCTACCAAGGGCGTTAAAGTGAGACTCTGCCTCTAAGAAGAAAAAAAATTGATCAATACTACCATTCAGCTTCATCTTTAGTTTGCCCACTAATTTTTTAGGTATTTTCCCTGTAGCTTGAGCTTTAGTGTGTAGGATACAATGTGTTTGTCTAAGTAGAAAAAATATTTTATTATTAGTGATAATAGTATTAATAATAATTACCATTTATGGTGTGCTTAGTATTTGCCAAACACTGTGGTAGTGAATTTTCTTTGCCTTATTCTAGTCATCCCTCCCAGTAACACTCACTTATGAAATATGTATTATTACTACCATTGTGTCAGTTATATATTTAAAGTACACAAAAATGTACTGCTGCCTTCGCTGAGGGACTTGGGGCTTTGCCTATTGTAGCAAAGGTGATAAAACGATAAAGTTTGTTTTGAAAAGGCTTAAGAACTCAATGATCATGATAAGAAGAAAATTTCCTTTTAACCAAATATTGGATTGGTTCAGCTCAGGTTTTAACAATATTCAGTTAGAGCCACACACAAGTTTGTATCATTTAAATTTAAATAGAAATAATTATATTACTGTGAATCTAAAACCATCTAGCCTACAAAGCTTTTTTAAAATTTGAATAACTTATATTTAAAAAGTATTTTGGATAAGTATTTTTACTTCTTAGAAAATCAAGCGTTGATAGCACAGAGCTGCTTGCATTAGTAAATGTTTTAGCAGTCTCCGTGCATAAACAGTATTTATTGAGAATTTCCCTTGAGCCAGGCAGCGTTCAAAGGACTTTATATCAATTTAACTCACTGAAATCTCCCTTCACACCTATCTAAAGGGTACCACTGTTACTCTTTCTTCGCTGCTGCCCAGTTTGCTACAGTTCTTTACTGATGATCAGGCAGTCAAAGCAGTAAGAGTTTAAGTAACATCCTCAAATACACAGTAAATGGCAAATCTGAAGTTTTATATTTGGTAATCCAGCTAAATAAATCCATGCTAACTATTGCTTTGTCAACTCTAAAATATGTACTACAGTGGAACCTCCCTAATAACCACCTCCCTACGTTGACCTAATTTTCATAGACGGGGTACGCGTTGCGTGTACTCAGAGGAAGACTCACCTGTGAATTGACCACCTCTGTAAGTTGTACCTTGGCCACGTGGGCTGTGGCAGACAGCATTAGGCCGCCCTTTATAACTTGGCAGTGAGTCCACACGACACCAAGGGTAGAAGGTGCGGGCTTGGCCTCTTACTTGTATTAGTTTTTCGTTAGTATAAGTCCTTTTTTCAAGTTTTATTATTACCACATGTTGGATTAGGCATAATGTCCTATTGTTTATCAGGAGCTGCAGAAGAGTATTTTCAAAGTGAAGGACTGCTCTGATTTTAAGTTACTGGTTAATCAAGACACAGGGGCTCCGAGGAAAGAATTCGAAGAGTTGACATTGAAGGAAAAGGTTGAGCTGCATTTTCTGGAAAGTAAGAATCTAAGGAAGACGGTAGAACATTTTGGCGTCAGCAAGACCACAGTTAGCCACATACAAAAGCGTGAACGTGAGTATTAGAGCGAGGTGGTGAGGAGCGCAGAGACCTACAGCGGAAAAGGAGGAAACTTCCCTCCTGAAGTCGGTGAAGCCCCAGGAAGCTGGTGCAAACCAATGAGGGCAGTTGATGCGTCCGTCTCTATGCCACTGACCCAACAAATTGCTCAAAAATTTGCACAGGAATTTTGGGTGGCAGATTTCAGGCATGAAGTGATTGGCTGGAGAACTGTCAACTGCAACACGAGCTCTCTCAGAAGCCTTGTGTGGTGAATCCAGTGAAGCTCCATTAGAAGTGGTGGAACAGTTCATCAGAAAGTTCCCAACTCCCGCAGAGGCTTCAAAGACAACATCGTAACTGCTGACCAGTGCAGATGCTTTTTCAAGGCGACGCTGGACAGGAATCTCATCATGAAGGGTGACACATGAAATGTAAGAGTGGAAAACTTCCCAAAGAAAACGTCACAGTTCTGCTTTGCACAAGCTCTACCAGAGAGAAACTAAAGCCCTTGGTGATTGGTAAATTGGCAAAACCATGTGCTTTCAAGAAGCTGAAGCCCAAAGACCTCCCTGTCACTTGGAGATGTGCAGGGGTGACTGGTGTCCTATTTGAGCAGAGGGTAAAGGGTGTCGACTGAGATGTGAAGAAGGAACAGTGCATTCTACTGACCACAGATGCACCTGCTAGCCATCCGTACCTGCGTCATCTCACAAACGTGAGGCTGAGATTTCTGACTCCAAATGCAACCTCAGAAATCCAACTTGTGGACCAAGGCATCATCAAAACATTTTAAATGCGTTACTGAGCCCAGCTCCAGGAGTGGGTCATCACTGGAACACACAGCTGTGTCCCCCCTGGGGAAGCAGCTTCTTCTTCTGTACCAGTTAACACTCTGGACAGTCTTCTGGGTCAGTTCTGCTTGGGATAACATTCAGCTGAAATGATACAGAAGTGTTTAAGAAAGTTGGATTTGTTGCAACCCAAGAGTGCAATGTTTTGGCCCCATCAGACAGTCCATCTCCCAGGGAAGAATTTGAAGGAGTGGATTGTTGAAGGTTTTGTTGAAATGGCTGATAAGTCAGCAACTGTAATCATCCAGACCCAGGAGACATTTTCCAAGGTCTATTGGCAGAACCACAGACCCGTGTAAATGTTTGTGAAGCAGCTGATGAATGGAAAGAGCAGGTGAAGATGATGCAGAAATTGTAAACACTCTGAAAGGAGAGGCTTTCAGGCACCTGATGATGCAGTTGGAGTCATTTTCTGTGAAAAAATGCCCAGGCGTGCCGAGAGGTGAGCCCTGCATGGGGACTGCTTTCTTTAATTACGTTTGTGACAAGATTAATAAACAGACCAAGATGGACTCTTTTTTCAGAAAGAATGATTAAGCCATGAGAAAATAGTAAATGTCAGGCGGTGCCTGTGGCTCAGAGGGGTAGGGTGCCGGCCCCATATACTGGAGATGGTGGGTTCAAACCCAGCCCCGGCCAAAAACTGAAAAAAAAAAAAAAAAAGAAAAGAAAATAGTAAATGTTTTGACTTTGTATGGTACTGTGCGTGTTATTTTACTGAGTTTTGATTGTGTGTGATATTCTCTAATAAAATCTGTACAAGCAAGTCAAGGACCTGGACGCGTCACTGCATAGCACTGTTCTGCTGTTGACACCTCCTCGGCTGGTCAACTGAACACAGATTCTACTATATTTTTAATAAAAATCACTCAACTAGGAAATAAGTTTGAACCAGTCACTATTTTAGAAAAAAAAAAAAAAATCAAACTAGCATGCACATTGCTAGTGGTGATTGATCGTTTTCACATATGCTAATGAGAGCATGTTGTGAAACTTAATAAATTATGCAGCACTTTATTTTCTGCATTAGTATAAGTTTCCAGGCAAAAATGTTCAAGTACTCACAGTGAAATTGAATTTACTGGTGATAATGGGGAATCATTTGAAATTTGCAAGGTACTATATATGTAAATACAGAAAGCAGATGTCACTTAGTGTGCAAATTTAGGAACAGTGAAGAGTCATGAGTTAGAAATTACAGCACATAAGTACTTTTGAATACTAGTAAATGGGAAAATATATCATACCAGCCTCTCTTAATCAAACCTGAATATACGTAACAGAATGCTATATAATTTCTAATGTTTTATATAATGAGTTTTAGACAGAACAAATCTTCACAATCAAAGATTTTGCCGATCAGTCATAAAAATGAGAGTGGATCTTTATTTGTACCACACAATATAGTAGCTTTGGTTTATTGGTTAATTAAATATATGGTCGTGTAGTATTCAGATTTTATTTTTCATTGCCTGGCAGAAATCAGATTATGCTAAAAACATTAGATTTTTCTCCCTCAGTACTATTTCTTTCCATTGCAAGATTTAATTGATCCCTTGTTTCTTTATTATTAAGAATGTTACTGAATATAGTCAATGACTTATTTTGCGTGATATATTTTGAATTTTCTCAACTTAGGCGGTATGATCAGTTTATCTTTCAGAAAAAATGTTATTTCCCAAGTGATTGGAATATAACTGTTAACCTAATAATTGTTAATATGAAAAAGTGCATTTATTGATAATGGTTTCTGTACAGTGAGATGTTTACTTTTAACATTGATGTAGCAAGAAGTTATGTAAATTGTATTTCTTTGTAGTTAAGTGCTACCAAATGGTAAAAGCAAAATATGTTTTCTTTTAAGCAGATCCCAGGGAAGATAGAGAGGATTTTATTTACCGAGATCAGGAAGCGTGTGGCGGGGTGGGGATGAGAAATTGATTAGTGGATACAAGTACGTGGTTTGATGGAAGAAATAATAACTAGTCTGGGGCGGCACCTGCGGCTCAAAGGAGTCGGGTGCCCGCGGCTCCATATGCGGAGGTGGCGGGTTCAAACCCATCCCCGGCCAAAACCTGCAAAAAAAACAAAAAACTAGTCTGAAATAGATTGGTGGGGTGACTATAGTCATAATGACTTGTTATACATTTCAAAATAGCTAGAAGAGAAATAATTCAGTGTTTCTAGCATAAAGTCAAATATTTTAGGTAATGGATATCTCATGTATAAGATCTTATCTTTTCAAATTATATGAATGTATTAAATTGTCACATGTCCCCTGAGACTATATACATCTATTATTCATCAGTCAACGTAAATAAATAAATATTTTTCTCGTCTGTAAAGACTGATTTCAACACATCAATGTATGTGTTTACGTTTCGGCTCAAAAAGACTCGAGATCTTTCCAAAAATGCTAGCACCCAGAACGGTTAGTATTATCCATCTCTGAAAATAAACACTTGGAGCTGTTTCTTGGACTCATTAATATATTGAGGAAGTCATGCTTGGCAAAGAACACAAGTCTACAGGAATACTGCAATGCAAAATGAAAAAAATAATACATATTTCAAAGTAATAAAAAAAGACAAAAAAGACTGACAGTCATTCGGTGGGTTAGAAGGTGAGTTTATAATTAACTGATCTGGAGAGAATCTTTTCAGTTAAGATTACGGATGTCACATTACGTAGAGTCCCTCTGACCCCAGCCCTTCACCCCGGATCATCTAAGCAATCAAGTGTATCTATTACATATTCATGACCTCCTGAAGATTTGGATTCACTTGATTTAACATCTCCTTATTATATGAAATATTTCGGTGCTCCTTTACCAATATAAACATCTTATTAAAGATAATAGTCTAATATTATCTCTTTAATTAGTAACATGGACTTTGTATTTGTTTCATGTAATAGTTGTTTTTTAGTTCTAGAATTTTTCCATGAAATCTACCAAAAGTCTGGAGACAGGCTATATCCTTGAGTGTTTTTCTAATAGATGACATATGTTTTGTTTTGTTTTTTAACCATGTGCTTCTGATATACACTATATGCATTTCTAACTTTATTTAGATACTCCACTTTTTATCATTTTTCTTTCCTCAAGCCATAAATATTTGTCTTCTTATTAAAATCTCTTATAAACATACCTGTTACCAGATTCATCTGTTTAAACCTGCCAGTCAGTGGGAATTACTTCTCTGTAGGTATTTTAGAAATGAGGGTCACTAAAATGTATTCTGTTTTGCAAATTAGTTTCTGCAAAATTTGTCATAAAGCAAGGCCTTTCACCTTTCCAAGGAATTCAAGTAGATTATCTTTGCCGGAGGAGATAGGATTCTGAATTATTTTCCAAGTTTACCTCTGAAGAAAATAGAGACCTTCAGATGATTTTACAGCCTGTTTTTGACTTTAAAAAAATAGTACAGTTATTAAAATAAACGTGCAGTATAATTTTTCAGTAGAAGTTGTAGAAGTGGAAAGCATAGATTAACATAATCTGCAAAGCCTCCCCTGACACTGGAGCAGAATTTCCTTCAGCATGCTCGCGTACTAATTGCTAAGTATATAACACCTATCTGAAATGTTCTACATTAGTGCATTTAAAGGAAAAGGAAATTCTGATGTGGTGTTCTCAGGTACATATCTGATGTGTATTTGATAGCTTAGTACAGTATGAAATGATGTCAAGACTAAATTAAAAAAAAAAGAAGCCATAACGTTTATCTCATTCCCTAGATGTTTTTAGTCTGTTGTTACAATTTTTTTGTGAGAAATAATTGAAGAACGTTTTTTGGATGGTTAGCACATGAATTCAAACTGCCCTTTGTAGCAGCTTTGAAGGAACACACACACACATTTGCACACGTACAAGTATCTTCTAACTTCTGAGATATAATGACCTCAGTATAATTATAAAGTGGTATTTGTATTTCTAGGATGCAGATTAATTTTATGAAGAAAACAAGTAGATCACTATACTTTTTATCCATTCATTTTTTTCTTATTTTAATAAATTATTTTGATTTGCCAAAGCAAACATAATCATTTTATTTTACTGATGATATAAGTGGTGCTCAAACTGGTAAAATGATTCATCCAGGGATAAGTATGTACCTGTGCTTTTATTATTTTTTTCCCTGTTCCTTTATTCTAAGTTTAATTATTCAATCATGTTTTCTTTATTAGTTTATTTGAAAGAAGAATATTTTATTCTTCTGGTGATATAACTGGTACGCAAGCTGGTAAAATGATTCATCCAGGGATAAGTATGTACCCGTGCCTTTATTATTTTTTCCCCGTTCTTTTATTCTAAGTTTAATTATTCAAACATGTTTTCTTTATTAGTTTATATGAAAGCAGAATGACTAGCATTTGTTATCAGGAAGGAAAGTGTATTTTGTGTTTATTAGCAAAATAAAAAATGTTTAAACTTAGCTAAAGTTTGCTAATGAAATGAAATGGGAATGGGGTATTCAAGAGCTATATAGAAATTTTGTTTTGTTTTGTTTTTTGTTTGCAAAATAGGTTTCCCTTGGAACTCCTGAGTTATATTCAGCCTTAGGAAGATTTTAGAAAACACCTCCTACTCTTTAGACACTTAACCCTCATCTGTAGGTCCAGATATGAAGTGTTTTGGTTTGACATCTAAGTTGCGTGTCTGATATAGAATTGCCTTTCTAAACAATTTCAAGGTAAAATGCCTGGCTTCTTATAAGGATAGAAAAATTTGTTTCCTGTCTTGCTAGAATAATTGTTATGAGTGGAAATCAGTATTTTGATATCATCCTGCATTGTGAATAGTGGATTTCATTCTGGATTGTGATGTGTGTTTTCCAGTATTGGCCAAACCGGAAGTGTATAAAGAATTCCTGTCTTTTAAAAGAATCTCTTCCCGTTACGTTTTTAGCAATATCAGCTTCTTATTCCAAAGAATTATGTGCTCATGTGTTTAATTGGTAAATTATTTTTTTTTTCACTCTACTTATTTTTAATTCTTTTATTTTATGACTTCTGGGTAATGAGTAAAGAGTCTTGGTTCTGGGAAAATTCTTAAAGTATCTCAAGTTTAACCTTCAATACTAGAAATGCTCTTTGGTCTGTTATTTAATTTTTTCAGTTTGGAGGCTTATGCTTCTTTAAGTTCTGTGGTCTCAGGCCGCATTTTCATCTATTCCTATATAGAATGCTGTCACCTTCTTACTTTCAAGTAATCTCTTATGACTTTGAGTCACCAGGTGCCTCAGAATCTGGGGCTCGTTTCCAGGAATGGTGCTGTCTGTGCTCTTTGAATGACTTGTGGCAAATCCTTTGTTCTGTCTGTCTTGTTTACTAGGCCCTGCCCCCCAAACTGTGTACTTTAGTGCCATTTGACCATTCTGCCAATTCTTTTTTTTTCTTCTTCTTCTTCTTATTCTTCTTTTTTTGTGCAGTTTTTGGCTGGGGCTGGGCCTGAACCCACCACCTCCAGTATATGGGTTTGGTGCCCTTACTCCTTAGAGCCACAGGCACCTCCACATTCTACCAATTCTTGAACGTGATCTGAATTCTGATGACCTCAACAACTACAAAATATTTCTTTTCACAATTCTTTTATTTCTATGAAACATAATTTTTAAAAATATGAATAAGCTCCGTCTCAGTGAACTTGGTCTTGCAACGTAACTCTGGGAACACGTTTTTGCACACATTTTGTACTGTGGTTATAAACCTGTGTGCGATAAACCAGGATGAGAAATACATTTTCATTCCAATCACACATTCAGAACACATGCGTAGATGATCCTCTGAGAGCATCGAGGTACATGTTAAGACTCCTAAATATTTTAGAATTAACTTACTCTGTCTCACTTCATGCCAGTGGTGGGAGGGATAGGTCTGTCTGTGTTTCACTGTGGCCATTCAGTTAAGGAAAGAAAAAGAATAGTTTTTGGAAAAATTTTCAGAGGTGCATGGAGAAGCAAAATGAATTTGTACTGTTTGTAGTAGGCAGGTGAAAACACCGTCCTTTCCACCTCCTGCCGACTGCCCCGTAGGAGTTTCCTTAGGTCTTAACATGAGTTATGTTTTGAAAACAAGTTGTCTAGTATTCTTCCCTCTGCATGATTGTCTGTTGTTATATCATGTGTCTATTAATAACATTGCAGTTATAAGTGGGATGAAATTCATTGAACTTCAAATAAGTAAATGCACAAATGGAAATATACTGGTTCAGTTGACTATGTCATGCTTGGGGAAGTTGGCCTTCTAAATGTTCGTTCCAGACTAAAATGACCTCCGTGTCTGACAGCGGCTAACCTGGGGCTCGCTGCATCCTCAGGCTTCCAAGGGGTGAGGTCTTTCAACCCCCAGTAACCCGAGCTTTCCCCCTCAGGACAAGAACAGTTCTAAAACTCAGTAAGCCCAAAGAGAAATATATTTATCCTTGCATTTCCAACAAATCCTATTTATCTTTATTAAACCAGCTTGCCATCACATCTCTAAAGTAATTACATGTTAGGCGGGGGGAGGGGGGACACATAGATGGCCCCAAACCAGCGGGTCTCATGAGGGGTGACTTTACCCACGTGCGTCACTGGGCAGGGCCTGGAGACATGTCTGGCTGTCACAGTGGAAGGCGTCTAGTTGGAGGGGGCCAGGCATCCTGGAGAGTAGCTCATGATGCCCAAGATGGTCTCCAACTCCAAACAATTATCAAACTTACAATGTCCATGGTACCAACGCTGAGAACCCTATCTTAGCTGGGCGTGGTGGCTCCACCTGGTAATCCCAGCCCTCTGGGAGGCCGAGGCAGGTGGACTGCTTGAGCTCAGGAGTTCGAGACCAGCCAGAGCAAGAGTGAGACCCTGTCTCTACTATAAAAAAAAAAAAGAAGAAGATGGAGGTAAGAGGATCTCTCGGGCCCAAGAACTTGAGGTTGCTGTGAGATAGAACACCACGGCACTCCAGTGAGGGCTCCAGAGTAAGACTCTGTCTCAAAAAATGAATAAATAAATACAAATAAATAAAAAAATAAAAAAGAGAGAGAGAAATCTTGAGCCAATCACTGCCCTTTCCTAGATTTAAGAGCGACTCCAATCTCAGATGAAACACATACCAAAAAATAAGGGAACAGTGAAACTCGTATGTTCTTGACACAAATAGGAAAAGACCCTGTGGAAACAAAGCTATCTACCTTCCACTCCAAAAGGAGTCCAGTACTTTATGTGGAATAATCACAGAATGGTTTTTCCTTCCCTAGAAATAACAGTGCCAGCTATACTTCAGTATAAAGCATTGTAGATACAATCAGGGATATTATTTCTTCAAAGGTTCTCACTTAGGAGTTTATCGCCACACTTAAAATACTTACATTTTGAGCTATTAAAACAGGTCTCTATATTGCTAAGAAGTGCAGCTGTTATATCTCCACAAGTTATTTCTTTAAGCTTGGTATTGAAAAATTGAATGTTATAGGATGGCACCTGTGGCTCAGTGAGTAGGGTGCCAGCCCCATATACCGAGGGTGGCGGGTTCAAATCTGGACCCTGGCCAAACTGCAACAACAACAACAACAAAAATAGTCGGGTGTTGTGGCAGGTGCCTGTGGTCCCAGCTACTTGGGAGGCTGAGGCAAGAGAATCCCCTAAGCCCAGGAGTTGGAGGTTGCTTTGAGCTATGACAAAACAGCACTCTACAGAGGGCAACAAAGTGAGACTCTATCTCTTAAAAAAAAAAAAAAAAAAAAATTGAATTTTATAGATTTTTTTCTTATTTAATTAATATTCTTCAAGCAATTATCTTTGTAGATGATAAAGAAGAATGTCTTAACCTTGCGAATTTTATCTCCCCAGGGTCATTTTTATTCTGCAAATATTGTTGAAGCATCTCGATAGACCACAGAAGGAACAATCGCCCACAGAGTTTACATTAGTAATTAACAGAGAATTTTGGGAGGGATTATATCCAATGCCAAAACTCCAGCATTTCCCTCTTAATGAAAGATCCAGCATGGTGGGGGCCAGCTGTATTTTTAAACCCAGTGGGCCATTTTTTTTTTTCTTTTTATTAAATCATAGCTGTGCACATTAATGCACTCGTAGTCAGGAGGCCAAATTATGGAATAGAAACTGTCAAACCCCAAGAGGAAATTTTCAAATATAAAAGTTGCTACTGATGAAATGAGCTCCTTTTGTTAGGAAATGCCTTATGGACAGTCCAGCCTGGAGCTTAGAAAACTTCAAGGCTCTTTCCAGATATATATTGACACTAAGTTTCTGTACAGCTGGTGACGTCCTCGGTTAAAAGGCCATAATTGTAAATATAACCAGAAATCTCTTTTACTTATAACTACAATCCACCATAAGACTAGAAACACAATTACGTGCACATACGTGTTTTTATACACACTTAACGTTCTGGGAATAAAGCCCTCATCTTTCCATGCCTAGAATATTTCAGAAAGAAAAACTGAATGAAGAGCAATTAGCTCTTGAAAAATTGAACTTACCAACTTCCATCCCTGTCAGTGTTTTGTTTTGTTTTGTTTTTTTTCCTGATATATCGGGGTTTCAGTATCTCATTACCCATCCCCCCAGTTGGACCCTGGGGGTTTGAGGTCCGCGCAGCAGCACCACCTCATGCACAGATAGATAGATATAGATGTCCTTTCCTACAGGGTGATTTCAATTTCCAAAGAAAGAAGATCAGTGGCTCCATGCCCATCTTGAAGCACTTACAGTTCTGGGTACCCTGGGATCTGATTGCAGGTGCTGCCTAAAAGAAACCCTTGGCTCTAACTAAATGTATATTCAAATTTTACTTATGTCACAAGGTTTGCATCAGTGGTCTTGGTGGGTTTTCCCTTTCTTTTATTTTTCTTTCTTTTTTTTTTTTTTTTTTTTTTTTTTTGGCTAGGGCCAGGTTTGAACCCACCACCTCTGATATATGGGGCCAGCACCTACTCCTTGAGCCACAGGCAGCACCCCCAACTTTTCCCTTTCTTATCAGTTGTCTTTGGGACTAACATGGAAGGCCTGGGCTAGCTCCTTCCCGAAGGATATGTTGGCACTTTGGAGCTAAGGGGTCCACTGAGTCAGTGGCTGCCTTTGGGTTGGTAAGAAAAGATAACTAAGGGCACTGGAGGAAGGAGGCTGGGCCAGCCTGAGTGCTAACTGCAGCGATTTGTTGTATATTTCCAACTAACTAACAAGGTGGGAGTAGAATTTTCCTTTAAAAAAAAAAAAAAAAAAAAAAGATAAACGCTTGAGTCAGTGGTTATCCCAGTTACCATGATTTGATCTTTATACATTGTGTGCTTATATCAAAATATCATGTGCCCCCCAACAGTATGTACCGCTATTATATTAGGCATCCATAATAATTAAAAATAAAAAATAAGAAAAAATTACTTTGATTTTTTTACTCACTGTTATTTTTGTTCTAGAATAAAATGTCCATAAAATGTGAAAAGAAACATCACATTTTTCTCTTGGAATGAAATAAGTAATAAATTACATGTTGAAATTGTTTAAATGTTAAAAATTATCTATTATGTCTCAGCAAAAAAAAAAAAAAAAAAAAAAAATCTTAAAACAATAGAGAAACTCTCAAGTGATCTTCTTCCCATTCCCTTAGTTCAAGTTTAACTTTAAAACTCAGTAAAACAATTCCTGTGTACTATTCTAAAAGAAACGGGTATAGTCATTACAATCCAAACATCTCTTGTGTTTTAACACACATACTAAGTGAGCCATTGTTAGATGTCTAGTAAATCGTGTGTTTCATTTGTAGCAGAAAAAAAGGCAAAGCAAAACATTGTTTCTCCCAATAATCAACCACCCCAAACTATTTACTATTTCAATCTTAATAGAAAATAAATTAAACGTAAATTATGAACACATGAAATTCATCAATCTACAAGAAAATCAGGAGACTTTGATTGGAAGTAGAAACTTCCTTGCAGTAAAATGGGAATACAGAGTAAAATAAACTCTCCTGGTATTTTAGGAAGCCTTCAAACATCTCTGTGTATGACTGTCACTTCCACAGGAAATAAGGATCACTTCCACAGGAAATAAGGAAATCATGATCACAGAATTCAGATCTTCAAAGAATAACCTTTGTTTTTACTTTTTGCCTATATGCATGGAGTAGGGAAGGTTATTAATTTGTTAGAGAAAGCTTGATGTTTCATACAAAGTATCAATAGCAAATAGGTGTCCATAATGGTACTGAATAGAAAAATGTGATGCTACTTCTTAGAAGGATCTGGCAGCTCCCCTTGAGTCAGAATAAATGCAAGAACATATACTCTCCTTATCCGTCCGTATCGATGTAAACCTAGTGACGTGCAAATAGTCCATGCAGAATCTGGGGGTACAAGTAAGTTCTTCATAGTTTAAGATCATCGATTTCAAACTAAAGCTATAAGTAAAACCAAAGAGCATATTTACTGTGTTATAAAAAAGTGCAAGTTTTTATTTTTATACATCTCACACATATGCAGGGCCTCTAGGCTGCAGTAGCTCTTTATTTTCAAAAGCTTATGAATGTGGAATGAGTATTGAAAGCCGAGGGTGAGCAAGTCCAGTCTTGGTAGAACAAACAGACTCAGAATAACCGAGGGAAGGCGTTGTCTTCTAAGATCTTCTCCCACATACACGGCTCTGCCAGAATCACACTCAGACGGGGACTTAAAATGATGAAAATAGTCCCTGACTACAGGAAGGTCTGCTGGGGGAGACGGCAGACAGTTGTGTATGTAGACTGTGGTGGACACGGTGAGAGTGGCACCGTCAGTACCACGTGGAGGGCTCCTGATTTATCTAGACGGGGCTGGGAAATGTCCGAGAGAGGGCGGAAACTTAGCTAAGTCTCAGAGTTTATTTGTAAGAAGGGTCAGAAGACAGTCTGGACTAGGAGTTTAGCATGGGCAAAACTCGTATGTGGGTACACAGATGTGAAGATGACTAGTTGGAGGACTCTGGAGTTGAAGGGTAAGGCAGAGCAGGAAAGATGGCAAAAGAATAGTCTGCCTATCATGTGACGAACGTTGAATTTTATAACAGGTTAGTGAGCCAAAGCTGCTGTGACGAAGTACCAGACACTAGGTGGCTTCAACAACTGATATATATTGGGTTTTTTGTTTGTTTGTTTATTTGTTTTGTCTCACAGTTCTGAAAGCTACAAGCCCAAGATGTTGGCGGGGTTGGTTTCTCCTGCGACCTGTCTGTGCCTTGCAGGTGGCTCTCTTCTCGCTGCGTCCCCAGCTGGCCTGGTAGCTGTGCTCTTACCTGCTCATGTCTCTTTCCTTTCTTAGAAGGGCAGCAATCATTTTGGATTAGAGCCCCACCCTTGTAACCGCCTTTAGCTTTAATTATCTCTGTAAAGGCTTGGTCTCCAAGAAGGGTCACGTTGGCGGTTCAGGCTTTAACACACGAATTTGGGGATGTGGTTACAGTTGTCCAGTAGTTTCCCCTTCCATGCAGCAGAGGCAGCGCACCTCGCAGGGCTGTTAGCTGCTCCATTGATCAACTTAGCAGCGCAAACATCTTTCCCATTTAGTTCCTTTGAAACGCTGAAGACTATTTCGAAAGTATATTCAGAAAAATAGAAAAAAAAAACTTAGATTAAAACATACAGTTGACATAATAAACAGTAGACAAGAAACAGAACTCTGAAACACTCATGGGAAAATCAAGGCACATTTTAGAAACGCAAAAGGAAACATTAGCATTTGCAAACATCCGCCTTTGTTTGTATGTGTATTGAAATTTATTATTTAGTTATTTTGCTATTTCTTGGGCTGTTTAGCTCACCTTTTTGCATATTTTACTGAGTGTACTGTGATAATAAGAATGCATGGATGAAATTTTCATGCATGAGTTTTATCATGTCTCTGTTTTATGGGGGGTATCTTTGATGGGGGGCACTGTAAGGTCATAGTTATATGGAATTTACTGTGACTTTCTATCTGTGCTATTAGGAATAATGTAAACCACTGATAAATGCAACATCATAAAGATATGATTTAGCTTAGAAGTACCACTGGGGATGTTGTTTGCAACATTGTTTTCGTAACAGGGTCATTCTTTCTTTCTTTCTTTTTATTTATTTATATTTTTTTTTGGAAAATGTGCATTTCATTGACTATCTGTAAACTTATTTGGAATTACTTGCTTAAGATGAAGACAAAAAAGTTCTTTTTAAATTAGAAACTCCTTTTTTAAAAAAAAAAAACTTAGAAGGGAAATAATACTAATTTGTCAGTGTTTATGTAGATAAGCCTTATCACTGGGAAGCTATTAATTGTAAAAAGGAAGTTACAGCAGTCAGGAAACAGGACACTACAGCCAACACCATTCTAATCTGCCAATTTTACGTGGAAAAAGTCTCTGAGTTCCAAAATTTTTAATGTTGAGATTAACTAAAATTTATTGATCAGCAGTCTCAGAGAAATCCAAAATTGTGTTATTTTTTTACCTTCTGAAATAATAAATTCTAACCCTGCACATGAGCAAAGGTACAATATACTGTGTGTGCTATTTTGGGTTACACCCTCAAGACTAACCTTTACTAGTTTTCACAAAGTCATTATGAGCAAGAATGTGCCTGATTAATTGTCATGGCTATTAATATTTAATAGTCTAGCTCTTCAAATTAAAGAAGTAAACATGGTTCATAGGGAAAACAGCCACCCAGACTATTTGAGATTCATTTATAAAGTGTTTTCTACTTTACATCATAATATTCGGTTCAGATTCTCTGCAGGATTTTCAATATTTTAGAATTCTTGATCCTGATTTTCCTTTCCTATATTTATGTGTACGATCCTGATTATGCGACCCAACTTCACCTGGGGCATGCCCTGTGTTATTTTCAAATGTGTAGAATCATGATCACAAATATATGAAATTAGGACCTTCCAGCTTCTGACCTAAATTCTAAAAATGGCCTGTAAGCAGTCATTTTTTAATATACAGAATAAAATGGCCAGAAATTATCCATGGTTACTTTAGCGACCTTTTGTGAACCCCCAACCCTATCAAAGAAATTGAAATGAAACAGATATATAAGAGGTAACAGATGTGTTATATGTAAGGTGATATGCATTTTTGTCTAAGTAGAGATACTGTTGAAAGCAAATGTGGGCAGTTTAGTATTTCTATTTCTATCAAGAGCATAGGTGTCTGCCCAGAGGGCTCCATGCTATCTAGGACATGGGTGTGAAGTACAGCTGTAAGAATTACATTTTTGTGAGCCATTCATATTAAAATAAGGGAGATGAAACATGTACTTCTGATATTGCTTTTTAATGCAAAAGAATCTATGAATCTAACCTCTTACCTTTTTATGAGTCACTTGTCACATTCCTATAACCTCTTGTTAATTTTAAACTTGTGTCAATATCATACTATTTCTTCCTCTCCAATTGGTCCTAATTTCAAGGATTACCCAATGGTAGGTCAGCAAACTATAGTTTTATAAGGTGTGTAATTTCAAATTTAGACATTAATGTTGAGATTAAAGTGAGACCAGATTTTTCTTCTCCTGGCTGGGTCTTGCTCCTGGAAATTGAAGCATTAATTCACGTCCTACAGGCAAACTCAAGCAATAGAGTAATAGTTTATTGGAAGATAAGGAAGCTTCCAACACAATGGAAGGGGCCCCCAGGGTGTGCCCAGCAGCTGGGTGGGTGGGACTTGCCTAACCTGCTGGAAAACACCAATGGGGTCCTTCAAACCTAGATGTTTTACATTCATTGATTTCCTTAAGCCTTCACAGAGGGGCCTCTGTTGATTGGCCCGTTATTTGCACTGGCTTGTTTTTTTCCACCCTATCCCCAGGGAAGGTCCCAGCCTTGGCATTGCCCTGCCTAGTACCAGGCCTGACCAATGGTGCACGTTCCCCCTAAAGGAGCCCCGCCCTTCCTTCTCTGCCCTGGTTTGCTGTCTCTGCTTAACGCCTTCTAACCCCTATCCATACTACCTCCTTATGTCAATATTGTTCATTAAAGGGTGTCAGGAACAAAGACAATTATTTCCAACCTCATGGAATTGCAACTTAATTTTATGGCAATGCAAAGGATGTAGCAGATGAAAAGATTAACCTTAGTCTAGGAATCTGTTGAAGAGACTCTCTCAAGAAATAATTTCATAGAGTTTATAGTGAGATGGTCATGCAAGTGGGGAACGTCGTATTTCTTTGGTTTTTAGCAGGAATACAGACAGATATTCAAACATCCAAATGTTCAGTTGATTCTTCTAACATGTTATCTGCTTGTCAGTGAAAAGATAAAAGAGAAGTGACTTTAATCGTGGGGAACAGTGTGTTGCATTAATGTATTGAAGGAGAGAGTCTTTCTCTCTTTTAGATTAGAATTCATTTCCTGCAGGACAAAAAATAAATACTGGAAAGACAGCAAGGTGACGAATGTTTGCATAGAATCAGCATTAGCAATTTGATTAAAAAAGTGACAACTACTTATCAAAATCTTTTAATAGTCTTAAGCATAGAAAACATGTCTTTTTCTCTCCTCAAGACCATTATGTGACAATGTTAATACGCGTAGGACCATTCTGTATTAGACAGGTGTTAGATGCTCTCCTAAACCTCCAGAACAGGGGATGGCTTCACACACAGATGTTTATTTCTTGTCCATATAAATGTTCATGCTTGATGCTTTACCAGGTGTTTCTCTTTTTCCTGTGGAACTTGTGGGAAGGGTCATGGTTACTGGTGGTGACACTCCACCTGTCAGAAACAGTCAAGTGACCTCTTCTGATGAGTGTGTTCTACTGGTCTATACCGTTGACAGTGGGCAGCCACTTCCCACAGATAGGACTTAAAAAGAGACATAGATTTCTGTGGAAAAACCAACTATCTATGTCATACCCCCATGGTAAATTTAATTTGAGAGTGAATGTTCCTTCAAACATGAGTATTAGCAAGCTTTCAGAGTGGTAAAGGCAGGCGAGGTCCTTGAGAGAACAAAGTTTTCAGTGAAAAATATATTTAATAAATATCTTCAGTATATTATGTGTTAATACTGTGTAAATGAATTAACTGTTTACAGATTCATTATATGTTTTAATTTGTGTGTGCAAATTTACTGGAAAGGAATCCTTATCATCAGGGAAGTGATTATCTCGGGTGTTTGGAGGGAGCAACAAACATTTCTTATTCACCAGACAGTGAAAAGGGAAATTTGGATGAAAAGTAATAAACTGCTCCATCCATGTAAACATAAAAGAGGTAAAGTCTCCATCTTTCTTTAAGGCTGCATAATATTCCAGGAGCTGGAACATATTCTTCTTAGTAAAGTATCTCAAGAATGGAAGAAAAAGTATCCAATGTACTCAGCCCTACTATGAAACTAATTTAGGGCTTTCATATGAAAGCTATAACCCAGTTATAACCTAAGAATAGGGGGAAGGGGGAGAGGGAGGGGAGGGAAGGGGAAAGGGGGGCAGAGGGAGGATGATTGGTGGGATTACACCTGTGGTGCATCTTATAAGGGTCCATGTGAAACTTAGTAAATGTAGAATGTAAATGTCTTAGCACAATAACTAAGAAAATGCCAGGAAGGCTGTGTTAACCAGTGGGATGGAAATGTGTCAAACAGTTTATGAAGCTATTGTATGATGCCCCATGATCATATCAATGTACACAGCTCTGATTTAAATAAAAAAAAATGCTTAAAAAAATAATGAACTGGAAAAAAAAAAAAGGAAATTTGATCATTTAAAACAAAGAAAATTGAAAATAGGATTTGCTTATTTTTTCCCCTTTGAAAATGTTCCCCACAGGTACACATGATTTTTCTTTTTTTAAAAAAGTAACTTTAGTCAGATTGAAATGCGACCAAGTTAAGCATATGGTGGGCACTTTAGAAAGGAAACCCTACTTGGCGTGATTTTGATACTGTTCTTTCAGCCATATGGTCATGGTGGATTTTATCAAATGAATCATGTACTGGTGGAAGTCTACTGTCTCCACTTCTGATGATGTTCAGGTGACACAGACTGCTAAAAGACTTATTTGAACTCAGAAACAATAGCTCAAGGGCTCATCAGAGGCTAGATGGTGAAAAGAATGATGATTATTTCTGTGTTTTGTCCTAAAAATATATATTCTTTATTTATTATTTGTTGGATCAACCAAAAATATTAAGAATCTTTTAACTAGATTCTGAAGTTTACATTTCTTTTTCTTTCTTTTGCTTTTCTTTCTTTCTTTTTCTTTTCTTTTTTTTTTTTTAAGACAGAGTCTCACTATGTTGCCCTCAGTAGAGGCAAGAGGAACGTTTGAGGCCAGGAGTTCAAATTTAGCCTGGGCAACATGATAGAGACGGGTATTCCATTCCTATTAAAAATAAATTGATTATTTAATTTGAAAATTAACCAAAAAATTCCTGGAACATAAGAAACATTTAAAAAGAATTTAGCCCAGGGCAATGTCTCAAGCCTATAGTCTTAGCACTCTGGGAGGCTGAAGAGGATGGATTGCTTGAGCTCAGGCATTCAAGACTAGCCTGACCACCAGTGAGATTCATCGCTACTAAAAAAAAAAAAAAAAAAAAAAAAAAAAAACTAGCTGGACATGTGGTGGGCACCTATAGTCCCAGCTACTGGGGAGGCTGAGGCAAGAAAACCACTTGAGCCCAAGAATTTGAGATTGGGGTGAGCTCTGACGCTATGGTACTCTATCAAGGGTGACAAAATAAGACTCTGTCTCAAAAATGACAACTAAGTAAAAAAATATAAAAGTGAAAAACTTTAAATGGGTGGGGTGTAGTGGCTCATACTTTGGAGGCTGAGGCAGGAAGATCACTTGAGACCAAGAATTTGAGACCAGATGACTCACATAGAGAGACCCCATGTCTACAACACTTTAAATACTTAGCTGAGTGTGATGATGGGCACCTGAAGTCTTAACCATTTGGGAAGCTGAGGCAGGAGGATCCTGCGAGCCCAAGAGGTGACAGAGGGTTGTGGTCAATGCCACTGCACTCCGCCCTGTGTGACCGGGAGATTCCAGCTCTAAAATAAAGAAATAACTTATGAATGATACGGAGCTGGAAAGAATGTATTATCCTTCTTTCTCACTAGAACCAAAGTCAGGAATGTTCCGTAAGCAATCACAGAATAGAGAAAGAGTCTTTCCAGGAATTTTTGATCATGAAAAGGAAGTTAATAATTTATAGAAGAATGATAAATAAACACAATTTGAAAGTAAATAAAAAATAATGTGAAGTCTGAAGCATGCCCCAGGGTGAACATTTTACAAAATCTATTAAAATACTTAAGTCTGACTCTTATAAGTTTGTTTATAATGCTGATTAAACTCTATTCTATGCACTCCTGTTCTAGCTAGGCATGACATGAAAACAATAATAGAGCAAATATTCTGTCATTTGGGGGCTCACAGTCTAGAGAGAGTTGAGAACAGCTGTCTAATATTGACATCAATAATGCATGTGCTAAAATTGAGGCCCGTCCGAGGCTCTGTGGGGAGGAAGGGACGTGCTTCAGAGTGTTAAGGGAAAGCTTCACAAAGGGGGTGCAATTTAAATTGAATTTTGAAATATGAATAGGAATTAGTTGGATGGAAGAGAAGTGTGAGAAAGAATTTATTTTTTTATTTATTTTATTTTATTTATTTTTAATTGTTAAATCATAGCTGTGTACATTAGTGCAATCACCTGTACCCATTCTAAGATGCACCATAGATGTGGCCCAACCCATCACCCTCCCTCCACCCAAAACTCCCCCCACCCTTCCCCATCCGTGGTCCGTTCCTCAGAGTCTTGTGGGGTAGGTGGGTTATAGCCATCATGTGAAAGCTATAATTTAGCTTCAGACTAGGGCTAAGTACATTGGATACTTTTTCTTCCATTCCTGAGATACTTTGCTAAGAAGAACATGTTCCAGCTCCATCCATGAAAACATGAAAGAGGTAAAGTCTCCAACTTTCTTTAAGGCAGCATAGTATTCCATGGTGTACATATACCACAGTTTATTGATTCATTCGTGGATAGATATGCCCAGCTATTTTTAAA
>CAUYPK010045792.1:0-80995 GCA_963574355.1 Loris lydekkerianus
TGCAGCCCTCAAAGTTCTAAAAAATACTGTAGAATCCCTTAGTAACAGAGTGGAGCAAGCAGAAGAAAGGATTTCTGACATTGAAGACAAAGCTTTTGAATGCTCCCAAACTCTCAAAGAGGAAGAGAAATGGAGAGCAAAAACTGATGATTCTTTTAGAGACCTCTGGGATAATTTGAAGAAGGTTAATATCCATCTCATAGAAATCCCTGAAAGTGATAAAGTAGCTTCACAAGGCACATAGGCCCTTCTCCATGAAATTATGAAAGAGAATTGTCCAGACATGTCAAAACATTCTAAAATTCCAATAGCAGACAGTTTCAAAACCCCAGAATGACTCAACCCGAATAAGACATCCCCAAGCATAGCATAATTAACTTCACTAAAGTTAATATGAAGGAGAAAATTCTGAAAGTGGCCAGATGTGAGAAAACCATAACAAAGGGAAGAATATTAGAATGACTGCAGATCTCTCTGCTGAAATCTTTCAAGCCAGAAGAGGGTGGTCATCGAATTTAATCTCCTAAGGCAAAATATCTTTCAACCCAGGATCCTGTACCATGCTAAACTGAGTTTCATTTATGATGGAGAAATTAAATTTTTTAATGACATTCACATGTTGAAGAAATTTGCCATAACTAAACCAGCTCTTCAAGATATTCTCAGACCTATCCTCCATAATGGCAAGCACAATCTTCTACCACAAAAGGAAACTCACTGAGAAACTTTTGATCAAACTCGAACTTCCACAGTGGCAAAAAATTTAAAAATGTCCACTGGACTTTCAAAAAACTCAATACCCAAAATTTTACCAGGCTTATCAATATTCTCCATTAATGTGAACGGCTTAAACTGTTCTCTGAAGAGGCAGAGGTTTGCTGACTGGATACAAAAATTCAGACCAGATATTTGCTGCATACAAGAATCTCATCTTACCTTAGAAGACAAATATAGACTCAGGGTGAAAAGATGGTCATCCATATTTGAGGCAAATGGAAATCAGAAAAAAGCAGGTATTCCAATTCTATTTGCAGATACAATAGACTTAAACCAACAAAAGGAAGGAAGGATAAGAATGGTCACTTCACATTTGTTAAGGCTTATACTCATTATGATGAGATTTGATTTCAATTATTAATATTTATGCACCCAACCAGAATGCACCTCAATTTATAAGAGAAACTCTAACAGACATGAGCAACTTGATTTCCTCCAGTTCCATAGTAGTTGGATATTTTAATACCCCTTTGGCAGTGCTGGATAGATCCTCCAATTAGAACCTGAGCAAAGTAATTTTAGATTTAAACCTAACCATCCAACATTTGGATTTAGCAGACATCTACAGAACATTTCATCTCAACAAAACTGAATACACATACTTCTCATCAGCCCACTGAACATACTCCAAAATCAATCACATCTTAGGTCACAAGTCTAACCTCAGTAAATTTAAAGGGATAGAAATTATTCCTTGCATCTTTTCAGACCACCATGGAATAAAAGTTGAACTCAGTAACAACAGGAATCTGCATACTCATACAAAACATGGAAGTTAAATAACCTTATGCTGAATGATAGCTGGGTCATATATGAGATTAAGAAGGAAATTGCCAAATTTTTGGAACAAAACAACAATGAAGACACAAATTATCAGAACCTCTGGGACACTGCAAAGGCAGTCCTAACAGGGAAATTTATAGCACTGCAAGCCCTTCTCAAGAGAACGGAGACAGAGAAAGCTAACAACTTAATGGGACATCTCATGAAAAAGGAAGAACATTCCAACCCCAAACCCAATGAAGAAAAAAAAAATAACCAAAATTAGAGCAGAATTAAATGAAATTTAAAACAAAAGGATTATACAATGGACTAATAAATCAAAAAGTTTGTTCTTTGAAAAGGTCAATAAAATAGATAAACCTTTGGCTAACCTAACCAGGAAAAAAAGAGTAAAATTTCTAATTTCATCAATAAGAAGTGACAAATATGAAGTAGCAACACACTCTTCAGAAATTCAAAAAATCCTCAATAAATATTACAAGAAACTTTATTCTCATAAATATGAAAATTTGAAGGAAGTTGACCAATACTTGGAAGCACGTCACCTTCCAAGACTTAGCCAGTATCAAGTGGAAATGTAGAACAGGCCATATCAAGCTCTGAAATATCATCAACCGTATAAAATCTCCCTAAAAAGAAAATCCCAGGACCAGATTGCTTCACGTCAGAATTCTACCAAATTTTTAAAGGGGAGCTAGTGCCTATATTATTCAAACTGTTCCAAAATATAAATAAAGATGGAATACTACCCAATACATTCTATGAAGCAAACATCACCCTGATCCCCAAACCAGGAAAAGACCCAACAAGAAAAGAAAATTATAGACCAATATCACTAATGAATATAGATGCAAAAATATTCAACAAGACCCTAACAAACAGACTCCAGCCACATATCAAACAAATGATACATCATGACCAAGTTTATTTTATCCCAGGGTCTCAAGGCTGGTTCAATATACATAAATTTATAACTATAATTCAGCACATAAACAAATTAAAAAGCCAAGACCATATGATTCTCTCAATTCTTTATCAAATTGTCAAAAGAGAAAAATCTTTTGATAATATCCAGCATTCCTGCATGATCAGAACACTTAAGAAAATTGGTATAGAAGGGACATTTCTTTTTTCTTTTTCAGATTTTTTTTTTAATTGTTGGGGATTCATTGAGGGTACAATAAGCCAGGTTACACTGATTGCATTTGTTAGGTAAAGTCCCTCTTGCAATCATGTCTTGCCCCCAAAAGGTGTGGCACACATAAAAGCCCCCACCCCCATCCCTCCTTCACTCTCTCTGCTCTTCCTTCCACCACCTCTCCCTCATTTGAAAATGGAAGACATTATTCTTAGTAAAGCATCACAAGAAAGGAGAAGCATGAATCCTATGTACTCAATTTTGATATGAGGACGATTAATGATGAGAAAGAAGAAGGAACATTTCTTAAACTAACAGGCCTACTACAGAAAACCCACAGCCAATATTGTATTGAATGGAGTTAAATTGAAATCATTTCCACTCAGATCAGGAACCAGGCAAGGTTGCCCATTGTCTCTACTGCTCTTTAACATCGTAATGGAAGTTTTAGCCAGCACAATTAGGGCAGAAAAGGTGATCAAGGGTATCCATATAGTGTCAGAAGATATCAAACTTTCACTCTTTGCAGATGATATGATTGTATACCTGGAAAACACCATGGATTCTACACCAGGGATAACTCATAAAAGTGATCAAGGAATACAGCAGCATTTCAGGTTACAAAATCAACATTCATAAATCAGTAGCCTTTATATATACCAACAATAGTCAAGCTGTAAAAACAGTCAAGGACTATATTTCAGTCACAGTAGTGCCAAAAAAGATAAAATATTAGGGAGTTTATCTAACAAAGGATGTAAAAGATCTCCATAAAAAGAACTATGAAACTCTAAGAAAAGAAATAGCTGAAAAATGTTAACTAATGGAAAAACATACCATGCTCATGGCTGGGAAGAATCAACACTGTTAAAATGTCCATACTACCTAAAGAAATATACAATTTTAATGCAATCCCTATTAAAGCTCCAACATCATACTTTAAAGATCTTGAAAAAAATAATACTTCATTTCATATAGAATCAGAAAAAAACTCAAATAGCCAAGACATTACTCAGAAATAAAAACAAAACAGGAAGAATCACGCTACCAGACCTCAGACTATACTATAAATTGATACTGATCAAAACAGCATGGTACTGGCACAAAAACTGAGAGGTAGAAGTATGGAACAGAATAGAGAACCAAGAGATGAATCCAGCTACTTACTGTTATTTCATCTTTGATAATCCAGTTAAAAACACTCCGTGGGGGAAAGATTCTCTCTTTAACAAATGGTGCTGGGTGAATTGGCTGGCGACCTGTAGAAGACTGAAATTGGACCTGCAACTTTCACTGTCAACTAAGATAGACTCTCACTGAATTAAAGATTTAAACTTAAGACATGAAACTATAAAAATACTAGAAGAGAGTGCAGGGAAAACTCTTGAAGAAATCGGTCCCAGCGAATATTTTATGAGGAGGACCCCCAGGCAATTGAAGCATTATCAAAAATACTACTAGGACCTGATCAAACT
Organism: Loris lydekkerianus; assembly: GCA_963574355.1. NCBI lineage: Eukaryota > Metazoa > Chordata > Mammalia > Primates > Lorisidae > Loris > Loris lydekkerianus. The sequence goes on from CAUYPK010045792.1 coordinate 4,174, forward strand.
AAAAAGCTTCTGCACAGCCAAGAACACAGTATGTAAAGCAAGCAAACAACCCTCAGAATGAGAGAAGATTTTTGCAGGTTATGTCTCCGACAAAGGTTTAATAACCAGAATCCACAGAGAACTCAAACGTATTAGCAAGAAAAGAACAAATGATCCCATCTCAAGCTGGGCAAGGGACCTGAAGAGAAAGTTCTTTGAAGAAGACAGGCACACAGCCTACAGACATATGAAAAAAAAACTCATCATCTTTAATCATCAGAGAAATGCAAATAAAAACTACTTTGAGATATCATCTAACTCTAGTAAGATTAGACCATATCACAAAATCCCAAGACCAGAGATGTTGGCGTGCATGTGGAAAAAAGGGAACGCTTCTACACTGCTGGTGGGAATGCAAGTTAATACATTCCTTTTGGAAAGATGTTTGGAGAACACTTAGAGATCTAAAAATAGACCTGCCATTCAATCCTATAATTCCTCTACTAGGTATATACCCAGAAGACCAAAAATCACATTATTAAAAAGATATTTGTACTGGAATGTTTATTGCAGTCTAATTCCTAATTGCTAAGTCATGGAAAAAGCCCAAGTGTCCATCGATCCACGAATGGATTAATAAACTGTGGTATATGTACACCATGGAATATTATGCAGCCTTAAAGAAAGATGGAGACTTTACCTCTTTCATGTTTACATAGAGGTAGCTGGAACATATTCTTCTTAGTAAAGTATTTCAAGAATGGAAGAAAAAGTATCCAATGTACTCAGCCCTACTATGAAACTAATTTCTGGCTTTCAAATAAAAGCTATAACCCAGTTATAACCTAAGTATAGGGAGAAAAGGTAGAGGGAGGGGAGGGAGGGGGGAGGATGGGCAGAGGGAGGGTGATTGATGGGATTACACCTGCGGTGCATCTTACAAGGGTACATGTGAAACTTAGTAAATGTAGAATATATATGTCTTAGCACAATAACTAAGAAAATGCCAGGAAGGCTATGTTTAAAAAAAAAAAATATATATATATATATATATATTTCAATTTGTTGTGAGTATTCATAATTTTCTTTTTGTGGAAGTGTATATATAAAATGGATTTTCTTTAAAAAAAGGAAACTAGAGTTGTGAACTCAGTGTCATTCTCTGACTTGGGGCTGTGTGCTCTCTCATGTTCATGTATTTCCCTCATCTGCTACTTCCATCTTTTCTTTCTCAAGGATTTTTCTCTATTTCATCAAGAATGTAGTAGTGTTTATTTATTCATTGCAGCATAAAACCTTTTATTTCAAGTGTTCAACAGACATTAAAAATGATGGTTTAGTCTTTACTATTTTCTTAAGAGTCAGAATTCAGTTGGCTTAGCTTTAATCACATGACTATGTCTAGTTTAATTAGAGACAGGGAGGTGGAGAACCAGCTGCCCTTTTAGCAAGACCCATAGACAGTATCTTTGAGAATGAGATATAAGCAAGTTCTCTATAAGAGACTACATAGGAAAAAAATAAAGCACCAAAACCAATTGACATCTTGAATATCCTATTAACTAAATGATTTTTAAGAAGTTCTTTTTTTGCATTAGTTTACTTTTATTAGTAATGATAAACTGCTGCAAATGCTAATTTTCTCTGTGACGTCCTGAGGCTTCAGAATCACTCTTCACTGGCTGTGTCCCAAATCTACATGGTAACCAAATCCACCCACATCCAAATCGTTACTTAAAAATGGCACACCTATTGTATAGAAGAGCTGTGTATCAAACTTATTAGTTGCATATCTGTTCATAAGAGAATTCTTACCAACTCCACCATCTCCAAGGAGAATTACTTTAAAAACTGATGGTTTGCCTGCCATTATTAATCTCAAGAGCATTGAGATTAATTGTTCCATTCAAACATAATTACCTCCTATGGTTGTTGAAAAGATTTACTCAGACAAGGAGGTAAAGTGTTTCATCTCAATGCCAGGCTCCTTACAGGAGAACAGGAAGTTTCTTCAGACCCCTAGAGTCCTATAGTCTCATGGCCACATGTGGAAGACATGCATCACTGGATGTAATGAGGAGTGCTCCAGAGTGACATGTCTGGGTGCAATGACGAGAGAAGGAGGGCTATGTACCTGGTGGGCAGGAGGTGGCAGGGTGGCACTGCCCAGCTTCAACTGCACCTGCTCCTGTCTAGAGCTAAGAGAACAACACGGGGGCAGGCAGTCTGTCTTTAATACTGAAGTGTGGGTGAGGAGGCACTCAAATGGAACACAGAATATGCAGGCAATGATTGAAGTAAGGGGATTACTTTTTTTTTTCTTATAGAAAAATATGCATCCCTTGGCTCTGATCTGTTTAGACTGAGTCAACTCATTAAAAGGATTTGAAAATGTCCCTTGGTTGGTCAAGATTTGGATCACAGGTTTTATTCAGGAGCTGTAGGTAAAGTAACAGTTATAATCAGGTAGGATCAGTGATGGCCACAGCCCCTCAATCACAGTGCACTAGGGAAAGATACTGATCTCGCATGCTAGGATCCGCTCCCCCAGGTAGGTCATATAGCTTCACAAATTCATTTCTTAGGGAATGGAAGCCCAAGGAGGATTAGAATCCCCGAGAGGTATGTGTTGAATATCAAAAGGCTGAAAGTCCCGTGATGAATTCCCCACAGAAGCACCAGTCCCTCCAGGCTTCTCAATACCAGGAAGCTTATGTGGATCATGGTAAGATACATTTGAAATTCCAGAGTTCACTGGATGAGTGTTTTCAGCACTTATGGGCAAGGGGGTTTCCTCCTCCTTCACCGAAATATTCTGGCCTGATGCTCCTGGTGTTGCACTTGACTGAGGTTGTTGCTGCTGCCTCTTCCTTCATCTCACAGTCGTTATTACTAATTCATCAAGGTGGAAGCTTGAAGCCAGGTTCATTATGGTAACCCAGTCAGGGTACATGGTCGTCATACACTCTACTCAGTTTTTTGAGTTGCTTGAGACTAAAAATTGTGTGATACCAAGGGGTCTATCTTGACTTTGCTGACTTGATAGCAGACATGGTGTCTGTTAGAAGTGCTGAGCTCCTGAGTTTACTCTATGTGATTTTAAAGTTCTAAAATCAAATTCACATGTAGTGTTTTCACAAGTTGTAATACCTTTCTTTTTTTTTTTTTTTTTTGTATTGTAATACCTTTTCAGAACTTTAATGAAAGATCAGTGCTACAGCAGCAACATGCTGCTGCATCTAAAAACTTTATTCAGAATGTAAAAGTATTTCTAAATCTATCCTCGTCCTTAATTCATGAAGGCAACATAGAAAAACCTTGAATATAGTGTCCACAAGAATGTATTTTAGACTGTACTTCATAAGGGATAGTGTAATCACAAATAAATTATTTCAATCTCACTTGGTTAAATCTGTAAACTAAGAACAGTGAACCATTTTTGTGCTCACGTTTTTTAGCACAGTATTTTATGTGCAATATGTAAAGTTCTATTTTTATGTCTACAATAAGAATTAAGGGTTATAAACCAAGTCAATAATAATTGCCACACTAAAAATTTACTCTGATTTCACATAAACATTGATTGGAATCCCACTTCTACATTTTCCAGCTAAGGGAACCAGGGGATATTTACTTATTATCTTTAGAAATCACAACAGTGGTAAATACTTTATTATTACATTATTAGGGTTAAGATTCACAGCATTTGTGCAACTACTGGCTTTTGAATGCTACTCCTGATTTTCTTAGAAGTCTACAAACCAGCTATATTATACAAAAGGTGCTTTCCCTTTTTCTTAATTTTATTTCATGTATTATGGGGGTACATATGGTTTGGTTACATAGTTTGCTTCTGTAAATTTTACGTCAAAGTTGGAAGTGTGCTGATCACCAAGAATATGTGTAATAAATCCATTTAAAGTATACACTGGCTGGGAATTTCCCCTTCCCCTTCTTCTCGTCCCTCTCCACTGATTTTCATTGAGTTTTGCTTCCCTGTAAGCACATATGTGTCAATACTTTTCAAGTTTTCATTAAGCTTTGCTCCAAAGTGAGGACACTTGTTTACTCGGTAGTATCCAAAATAAAATGGTATGCATGGGAGAAAATATAAAGGTAGAATTTGACTTAAGTTTTTCTACTCTTGCCTTTATTTACCCTTTCACTTCTCAGATGAACTTCCAGACAAAGAATAAATGCATCTGGAATGAAAATGGAAATATTGACAATTGGGTCCTTATGTTTAGTAAAATAAAGAGGCAGAGGGAGTATTATCCTAGGGAAAAATGATAACCAAAAGGGTGTAAGTAGTGTATTTCATAGTGAAATGGTCAGGCTAGCAAAAAGATAAATGTATCTTTTATCCTAATTTATTTTTTTAAGAATGTTGTGGTTTCCCTTGTACAATGTAGAAAAATAGGTTACATACCTAAGGTCCCTGAAGTTCTCCCAGTATATGAGTCAAAATTGAACCTTCCACATTATAATTGTTGTAGAATGGACTACAAGAGAACTTAGCAAAAGATTTAAGATCTACTATGAAGCCTGAATAAGTTATGGAACCTCTCTCAGTTTTGATGTGATGGTTGCTTAATGTGTTTGCTTGGTAAGGCTACAATCTCTAGTTATTCAAATACTAATCTGTATGTTCAGTGAAGGTATTTTGCAGATGTTATTAAGGGCCAAAAAAATCAGTTGACTTTAAGCAAAAAAAACTTCCAGAATAATCTGTGTTGACCTCATCTAATCAGCGGAAGGCTTTAAAATGAGAACTGTGTCTGACATGATGAAAAAGAAAGCCTGCCTGTGGGAAGGAACTTTAGCCCTTCTGAGAGTCCACACCTGCCCCTCCTGATGGTATAGATTTAATTAGCAGAAGAAATGGGGAAAAAAATACTTGTACGACATCCTTCTGGAAGCCAAAGTCTCTGGAGAATTTTAAACATACTTAGGCCCAGGTGTTATTCTAGACCACTTAATCAGACTCTAGAGATGGACTTGTATAATTTTTTAAGTATCATATGGATGCACCATTAACTGCACAATTACTTTGCAGTATTCATTCTGTCGGTCCTCAGGATCTGAGGCCCTCCTCCTGAAGATGCCATCCATGCCTCACGCTTTTCAGCGGCCAGGACTCTGAATCTGATGTGGCTTTGGGGTCAAACATTTCCACTCACACACACACACACACCCTCTAAAGTTTCCATGTGTCTGAGAATCTTCATTCCCTGAAGGCTTGTGTGGTAATTCTCTCAACTGTGCTACTTCAAGAAGGATTCTACATTTTCAATAGCCCTCCTCTTACCTTGTAAAATTAATTTCTTTATAATTTACTTGTACTTGAATATTTACATTGTGTATGTACAAGAGGGAAAGAAAGAGCAAGAGATAGACAGAGATATGGACAGAGAAACACAGATAGACAAGGATTTAATTGCATAACACATATAATATCAGGGAAACATGTCAAAGTACATCCTTTTTAATAGACAGAAACTCATGTTCAGTCAGAGAAAGAAAACTGACTTGTTCATAGAAGGAAAATATAATTACAGACTTTGAGATTCACTTTCCATTATAAGATATTACTATATGCACAAGGCTATTATCTTCAATATTAGTGAATGTCAGACTAATTTTTCTTAAATTCTATTTAATTGCAACAATAAATTTCATTTATAAATTCTTTGTTCCCCATGTACTATGGTAATCTACTTTCGCTTTTGAAAAAAAAACAGGTGGAGTTTTTTGCAGCATTGCATTTGTATGATACAAGATTACATACTGCCTTTATTTTTAGCATATTGTCAGAGAATGAAAGACATACATTAAACAAATTTAAAATATTAACGTATTTATACTGTTATCTGTGTATGTTTATTTTCTAAAATGACTAAAATAAAAATAAACCTTTGACACTGCTAAAAATCAGACTGTTTTTACATTACTAAAATTGAATATAAATTTTTGAAAGAGAATTATTTTTTCTCCTCTTGTGAGTATTCTAAAAGGAAAAATAAATATAATGATAAAACATTAAAAATTAAAACTAATTTATCAGATTAACAAAAATAAGGATGGTTCAAGATTTGCTAGGCAAATGATAACCAAAAAATGAGATAGAAATCAAAATATTAATTCCAAATGTATCTGGAAGAGAAAATACATGAAGTAATTAATATAGTAGAAAAATAAGAATAATGACAATAATTATTAAATTTTTATTAATACTGTGTGGTAGGCTAAAAAGATATCTCCCCAAAACATAATTTTGTATATGAAACTTACTGAAGAAAAAATATGTGTAATGTGAGGATAACTGGCAGATATTTTGAGGAAATTGTGCAACCTTAATTATATTATGTCCACAATAAACTATGTCCAAAATGAACTCCAGAGGAAAAGATCAAAACAGAAGTCATTCTATAAAAAAAAAAAAAAAAATTAGTAAAGAAAATACTGGAAAAAATTTAGTTGTACATTTTTGTCTTAAGAAAAATGAAAAACATAATGACTAAGTCTTGAATTAAAAAAAAAAGAAAAAGAAAACAGGCTAAACTACAGTACTACACATTGGACTTAGCTTTCCCTCCACAGATGTGTGTTTGCTCCCAAAGGAGAAAGGAGACCAGGTACAAAAGCTGAATCAGATGTGGGCCAAAGCTCTATATAAAAATTAGGGCCAGCAGACATGATTATTTGAGTCAGAGGAGCTAGCTCCCACAGAAATGTGAAGCCAAAGGAAATAAGTGTTGATAGAGGGACACAGAAATCTAGGAATCTGATGGTAGCAAAGATTCTTTGCCATTTTTCTTCTCCAGTATCTTGGATTGTGTGTAGTGGGTGGGAGGTCTTGTTTGTTTTGTTTTGAAAGAGTCTCACTGTGTCACTCAGGCGGGAGGGCAGTGGCATAATAACTCACAGCAATCTCAAATTCCTGGCTTCCAGTGAGTCCTTTCCCTCTGTTCTCCCAGGAGCTACCATGCCTGGCTATTTTTTTATTTTTTTGAGACAGGATCTCACTATATTGCCCAGGCTGGTCTCCAACTCCTGGCCTCACATGATCTACCTGCATTGACCTCCCAAAGTGTGAGGATTGCAGGTGTGAGCCACCATACCTGGCCTGTATGTTTAATCAATTTGAAATTTGCCTCTTTTACATCTATTTTTCTCAGCAAAGTGACTAGATTGACTAATAAGAACATAATTCGTGCCCCATTGGGAACAGAGAAAATCTGACAAGCACCACTTTCTAATATCCTATTTCTAGTTATTATGCCAACACACAACAGTATGTCTTTTTGTTTCATGATGAAGTAACAGTATATATATATTTTTTATTTTTTAAAGAAAGCTTCAGAGGAGAAAAATGTGAGGCAGTTTGTAAGCTACTGTTACCCAGCTTCAAATCCCTTCCTCTGTACTCTGTGGAGCAATGCTGGTGGTCATTGTTATATCCTAAAGCATGCATATTCAGTAAAACAATTGGCCATAATATTTGACCAAAAAAACATTGTGTTTTTACTTTTCTTCACCTGGTGATGACTTTGCAAACCTGCCAAACAAATCTTTTGTGAATGAACAAAATATACTCTAACAATAGTCCGCCAGAATCTCATATTTTGGAATGACCCCTGGGAGTTCAACTTCTACCAACATTTCTCTTGTCCTATATGATGATTAGACAGTTACTAAAGACATTACTTGTTAGCACCACAACATCATGTTATATTCACATTACAACTGCTAAAATAGGTTTATAAGCTGTGCCTGAACTATTCTTTAGATACAATGCATCAAAAGTGTAGACCAAAAAAAAAAAAAAAAAAAAAAAGAAGTTAATTGATGACTCCATACCGAACCTCAAAGTCTATAATAGATATACTCTTATTTGACAATGTGAATGTTACTTTCTTTTCCTTACTATTATTATTATTGATTAATACTTCATTGCAGCAATCATCTGATTTCTTTTCTGAATGTATTTATTTTCATTTGTTCTTTACAAGGTTTTTGCTTCTAGCCCTTATCTTAAAAATTGTTATTGCTATTAAATTTTAAATTTTTTTAATTTTGTGAAGGCAAAATGTGGAAACCTAATAAACACATGTATATGTAAAAATTTTTAAAAATGAAAAATAAAAATATATTATTATAAAGGGAAAAAAAGTGTAGATATCATACTGATTTATTATGTTACAGAAGAAGTAAAATTACTTGCTATAGTAAGATTTAATATGGGGAAAACTGTGGAGCTAGTATTTATGTATTACAACTCTATATAATCCTCAAAATGTCTCACATGATGTCTTTTAATTGTTAAACATTTTCTTTATTTCTTTTTCTGTTCAGCTTTGGGAGGCTATCCAGGCTTGGTTGATTCATAATAATACATAGTATGCTATGTACATAATTATATCAAGCATAAACTGTGGAGTTTTTATATGAATTTTTAATTACTAGCTGTACAATTACTCAGTATTCCATCCCCTTTGTCCTCTCTCCATTATTTTTTAATTTCAAAATATTAAGGGGGTACAAATGCTTTCATAACATGGATACCTTATATAATGCTTAAATCAGAGCTTTTAGTGGACCCATCACCAGGATAGTGTTTGTTGTACCCTATAATATATTTTTACCCCTTCTCCGTTCTTTTTATAAAACCATTGTTCTGCTACTTTCAAAGTGAAAGAAATATTTGTCAGTAATAATTTTGTGCTGCAAGTTGTTGCATAAAAACAAAGCTGGAATTGAAATTTAACAAAATTACTCAAATGCTTCAGAGATTATTTTAACACAGTCTCTTATACTATCTCTGATGAAGATGATTTCTTTATTGTTTCTTATGTTTTTCTCTGTTATTTTCATCAATGCTTAGTTATTAATGGTGAAAAATTATAATATTAATAAAGCATACTTGTTTTAATAGAAATATGAGAGAGAGATACAGACACAGAGAGTAAAAATGAAATTTTTCTGGCTTGAGTAAAAAGCTTATAGGGCAAAGTTTAAAAACAAAGAAATAAAAACTAAATGAAATCATTAGGATTTTATAATCATTGGCCAAAAATCATACTGAAAATTAATAATGAACTATTTGAGCATATACTTATTATTGAAGAGCTATGCAGTCAAATAGGCCAGGCTTGAACTGAAGTTCTTCCATTTCCTTGGGAAAGTTATTTAACTGCTCGTGGTCTCATCTGAACACTGAAGAACATTAAAGGCAGTAATAGTATGATATAAAAATGTAATAGATTTTAGATATAGTGAATACTTTTTTCTAATTGCCCAAATTTTCCCAAATAGTCTTCCTAATCAATAATAAAATTTTCTTTTCTTAGTATTTTGGTCGCATTTCATGATCATTTGGGACACTGGTATGCTCTAATAACAAAGGTATGTAACGCCAGCTTAACTTTATAAAGTAAAGAAACACTTAAGTTCTGCTTAACAGTCATAAATTGTCTTTATTTATAGAAGTTCTGATTGCCTTATAGACAATATTCTAACTTTCACAACAAAATGAAATAGGTATCATCTGTCAAATTTGAAACTTTAGCTGATATTAGTGTTTTTTTGTAAAACTACTTATTTCAGCCAGGACTTCATAATACTATTTGATTTTATAAAATAAAATCTGTATAAGAAAAAAGCATGGCACTAAATATGGAATGCTTCATTCACAATGATTTTTCTTGGTTTATCTTTTGAGCATTTAGGATATTTTTGAAGGATATCACATAAAAAATTCAATTTTTGGCGCTTTCTTTGCTGTTTATTTTTAAAAGTAATATAAAAGAAAGAAGATGCTTTATGATTCTAGTGAGAGCTGGGTTCAAATTCTGTTATTAGCTTTATTAATTTAGTAGAAATAATTATAATAAGATTTAAGTGTCATATGAGATACCAAATTCGAAATTGCTCCCCATCCCCGAATCATAGGCAATGCATCCTAGACAAAGCTCTCGTTTCGTTGGGAAAATTTTAATTTGAGTCTAAAATTTATCTTCTTAAGAAGTTTTGTTTCTACTCATTCCTTTGGTGTGATATATATATATATATTTAATTTTATATTACACACATATAGCACGATGCTAAATAAAGTGGATTTCTAAGTCTCATTATTCGGACTTGAATTCTGACTTTGCTGTTTACAAAATGTAAGAATTTAGGCAGATTATGTAATTTTTCAGTGTTGAATTTCCTCATGTAAAACGTGGGGAACACATTTGATCAAAGGAGCAGTATGAGTTGTTTACCTTAATGTAAATAAAATAGTCCCTGCTACACAGTGAACACTCAAGAATTTTCTGTCATTGCTATCAAAGAATTGTTGCAGATTTTTCAGATTTAGATGCTACTTTCTGGGTTTTTTTGTGAGTGATTTTTAAAGATGTTAAGGCCAGAAAAAGCTCTGTAATTTTGTTATTGTAAAAATATATTAAATCAATTATCCATGTAATTACCAAGATAGCATTCTTTATCTTTGAAGAATGAAATATGTAATGCCTAATGAATTTTATAAGTATTCAATTATATTAAAAGTATAGGAATAATTATAGACTAATTAGGAAAGTTTCATTCATAAGAGTAATAAATAAAAGTTAAATAATGTATTAGTCTAATGATCTGTGGAAAGTATTTCATATATTTGAATCATTAATAATTATGATTAAAGGTTATACGTACACACACAAAGAATCAGATAATGCAAACAATTCTGTTAATTTCAGGCTATTTCATCTAAATTTCTGTATCTATGATTAGCCGGTTGGAAAAAAAAAAAAAGGTCTTCCCTGGAGCAATCACTAATGAACTCTTCAAACTTTCAATTACTAAATAGAATGAAAAAAAATTTAAATAATGTTTGTAATATTTAGAACTAAGATTATCTTGCTAGATTCATTTTTATTAGCAATAGTTCACCATTTAAAGTTCTAGTTCATAAGATACTATTCAAATAGGGAAAAGGATCTGAAATGTTCCAATCAGAGGAGTCACTCTGCCCCCCTTTTGCAGGAATAGTGACAGCATAGCACGAAGAAGTCAAGAACAAGGAGAATAATTGTTTCCCATAACATGCATCTCAATATTTTTCCATATGAATAAAATGCAGTTATTAGCAATGGACCAAGTTTTATTCTTTTTATATTATTACTAAATTAATTTTGCTTTGGCTTTCTTAGATAAAGTTTTAAGGAAAAAATGGAGCTATGATAATTGTGAGGAGAAATCTGTCTTTAGACACAACCTCAGTCTCACAAACAGTGTTTCATTTATTAAGAAGGTACTTGGAGTAAAAGTGTTATGTATATAACAGATGGAAATAGAATATGGATTTGTGTTACACCAAAAGACGTTAAATTGCCAAAAGGTGATATTAATCCCCAAAGTACATTTTCTGCCCCAGCAAATTTAATTACAACACTGTTCTGGGTCACAGCATATGATTTTATTTTTTATCCTTTTTATTTTAAACGCTGTTCTATTAATAGCCTTTCTAATTTCCTTCTATACCTTTTTTTGCCTGCGATACAGACTGGGAGAGAGGAGAGAAGAAGCATGTGGAAACTCTTGGAAAGGTCTGAGTAGTGTTTTGCTTTGTTACATAAACACGTTTGTGATACACCTAGAAAACACATTACTTCAACTGCTAATTGCTTTCCTTGTTGGCATGTTCTTAAGAAACCAACCACAATAAAAATAAATAAATTCAGAGTCTCTTTTCCTGCTAGTACTATCTCTTTATTTTTATTATTATTATTATTTTTTGTTGCAGTTTTTGGTCTGGGATGGGTTTGAACCTGCCACCTCCAGCATATGGAGCTGGCGCCCTACCTCGTTGAGCCACAGGTGCCCCCATTTTATTTTAATTGTTGTGGATTCATGGAGGGTACCAAGAATCAGGTTACATTGATTGCATTTGTTAGGTAAAATCTCTCTTATAATTGTGTCCTGCCCCCCAAAGGTGCATAACACACCATCACTCACCCCCTACACCCCTCCCTCCTTTCCTCTCTCTGCTCTTCTCTTCCCCCAACTCCCAGAACTATCTTTTTTTATGTTAATATAGCGTCTATTATAGAAAGAGATTTTAATATGTAAGTCTCTAATGTGTCATTTAGCAAGTATTTACTGATTTCTTTCTATGATCCGGGTTTTGTTACAATGAAAGGAATACATTTACATTCATAGGGTACATAGTTTACTCTGCTTTACCGGTGGATATTTTTTTCTATAGTACAAAAACGAAGGTAAAACACTGATACAAACGCATCTGTATTCCTTTTGTTTGCACAAACACTTCATTTCTACACAAATGTACACACTGATGTCCACAGACAACATCTGCATGTACGCTTCTGTGCCTTTGATAAGCTGTTGGTGCTCCATTCAGTTGCTAAATGTCTAGAATAAGATTTTTAAAGCTAATTTATTAGAAATTCATTACTTTCTTCTTTGGGAAGAGATTTGCTGCACCTGATTTGCTTTAAAAGATAAATAATTTGCTGGCTTAACAAAGCATTTGATTAACATCTTATAAAGTGCTCCTTTCCAATTTTCCAAGAAAATATCAACAACATTTCAATAAAAAAGGAAAGACATACCACTGTTAAAATGTAAGACTTGAGACGACTTATTAAAAAAAATCTGAAGTTTTTAGTCTCTATGTGATTGTTGTTACCAAGCTTAGGAAAGCATTCTCAAAGACTGCTCCTGGTGTATTACACTCTTCATTCTCAAACAGCTTTTTCTTGAAAAAAAAAAAAAAAAAACAGTGAAATTTTATCATATCTTCTTCCCCTTAAACTCCAGAAAACATGGCATTTCTCTTTTTACAGAAGAAGAAATAATTCCTTGTGGAGTGCCAAGATTATTTTTTTATTGTACACAATATTATATTTACATAAAGAATCAAATAAGACAATTTGAAAAGAGGAAGGAAGTATAACCTCCAGGAGGCTTTTCATCTCGAGCCCAACACAACTCTTCTTCAAGCTTCCATTAGAATTCCCTTCTCAACTAATGATGTGTGTGTGTGTGTGTGTGTGTGTGTGTGTGTGTGTGTCGTGGGGCACAATTATGGGTGTGAATGTTTCTGTTCTATGGACCCATGTGTTGATGACCGAGCCCTCTTTCATCCAGGAGATACTTTTTACAACTAGGTAATTCACTGTCCCTGAAAAAGCAGAAAAAAGGTTGCCTGCATGTCTTTTCAGCTCAGAATGAAACACAGAGGGTTATACTCTTCCCACCCCATCTTCTTTTCTTTATGACCCCAGAGATTAAGTTCAACTAGGCATATAACCTCAGTATTGTTTCCAAGATCTTTATTCCACATAACCTGCCTCATTTACAACCTTATCATAAGAGAATCCTGCCTTTTACTTTGTACAGAAAAATATAGCTAGTATTTAATTTTGGTTTTGGTTTGTGACATTGCAACCTTTATATGTAGTCACTGGCTACAGGCACCATTGACATTGATAGTGTGGTTTAATAGTAGCCCTCATGCCTTTAAAAATTAACAAAAAAGGGAGACTAACACACATTGTTTAGAAATTGTGGCTTCCACTGCTGTTTGTGAGAGCAGAGTCAGGAATAGGATTGGAGCAAGAAATTTTGGAAATTGCAGATTTCTTTCTGTCTTTCTTTCTTTTTTTTTTTTTTTCTTCGAGACAGATTCACCGTCCATCATCCTGGGTAGAATGTCCTGGCATCATCATAGTTCACAGCAACCACAAATTCTTTGGCTCAAGAGATATTGCCTCAGCCTCCCAAGTGGCTGGGACTTAGGGCATATGCCACCACTCCCAGCTAGTTTTTCTATTTTTAGTTGAGAAGGGGTCTTGTTCTTGCTCAGGCTGGTTTCAAACTCCTGAGCTCAAGCAATCCACCCACCTCAGCCCCCTGGGGTATACTCAGGTGAATTTATCCCAGAGTTAGAAATACAGGCATGAACCTCCATGTCTGGCCCTATGATTATAGATTTTAATCAGTTCTATTAATTAGAGTTTCAAAAAGACAGCAATGGTGGCAGAGGAGCTGTTCTGGTCTAGAAATCATGATTGGTTCAGAACTAACCTGTTCTCCAGCTACTCATCTGATGAAAAGATGTAAAAGAAAGCTAATATTTTAACACATGAACTCTGAGAGGAACAAAGGACAATATGCTAATCTGCATATCTGACTATTTCATTTGGAAATAACTACAGAAAAAATGACAACACTGTAGCAATCATGAAAAAAAGAAAAGAAAAAAAAAAAAAAAAACCAGACTAATGCAAAGGACCACCATGCTACAGGCTCAAAGGTTAAAAATGTACCCGTATTGAACTATTTAAAGATACAGATTAACGTTCTAACTAAGTTGCATTTTGTGTGTGTGTGTGTGTGTGTGTATGTGACAGAGTCTTACTCTATCACCCTCGGTAGAGTGCTGTGGCATCACAGCTCATAGCAACCTCAAACTCCTGGGCTTAGGCAATTCTCTTGCCTCAGCCTCCCGACCAGCAGGGACCACAGGCACCTGCCACAACACCCGGCAATTAAGTTGCATTTTCTTAGTGACAGAAAGCTATAAGAATTGAATAGGCCTCCCCAAAAAAATTTTTTTAAAGGATAGGATTAAGTGCAAGCAGATGAAATAAGAAGATGTATTTAAGGGATTAAGAAATAAAAATAAACCATGGAACAAACAAAATTAGAGATATGGAGGATAAAAGTGAAAACTCATGGGAATACAAAGAAACAAAATAAAAACCAGAGACCAATAATGTTGAAAAGCCTGTGCACAAAGATGAAAATGCCTCCCTATGTCTGGATTTTCTATTATGTTAGAGTTGAGACTTCTGCCTGTTTTAAATCCCTAGGGAGTTAACTTTATTCTTTTTCTAAATATTAATAGAAACTTGGGTCTTTTTTATCCTGTCTACATCTGATTTTGAAGCAGAAATTACACACACATAATTTATACTAGTGCTGCTGTTGTAAAAAGTTATAATTTTTGTTTACCTATTTTTATGTTTAGGGGTGACCAACAGCAAGCACCACTGATCCTTGGTTATTTCTGAGTTAGCCAGAGCCCCAGATCCAGTCATACCAAACTGCCTACATGTGTGGACCCAGCTCCTAAGAGATGTTTTTGAGAACCTCAAGAAGAGGTTGCCTAGGAAGCAAGCTATGAACTGGGATATTAAAATCAAATTCATCATACTCTAGAGAACCCGAGAAGACAGAAAATTAAAGACTGAGCAAGGCTAAAATAAAAGAAAGTCCAAGAAGATGAAAAATTTAAGACAGTACTTATGGTTCAACTTGTGTCTTCATCATCTTTTGTGTAGAGACTACACAGAATCAAATTATATCACAGCCATTTCCAAAAATGTTATCTTAATGATGTTACTAGATCTAAGAATATTATCAAAGACATTATATATTTTTGAGAAGATGTAATCTTTCCTGCTTTCTGGATGTTTCCTCTTTTTCTGGAAGTTTCCTCTTTTTCTGGAAGATTCTTCCAGATTTCTATGTTCCCATCATACTGAGCCCTGGGTTAATCTTCTGTTGTGATTTTACATGCTCTCCAGAGGAATATATTCAAATCCATGAGTTTACATAATCTATACACTGATTGTTTTCTATTCTACTTGTGTAAAAATTCCTCTCTCAAACTATAGTCCTGCTACTTGGTGTCAGTTGAAACTAAATGCTCCATAGGCAGTTGAAACATAACATGTCAAAAATTATGTTATTCCATCATAAAATTAGTTTGTCTCCTCCACTTCCAGTATTGGCTATGGCAGCTACAATCAAAAAAAGACAGTTCTGATATTAGATATATTACAATAAAATGGATCTCTTTTTTTCCTCACAGTAAACATTCAACTTGACCTAAAATCACTTAATTATTGCTCTGATGTATATTCTGTATTTTCACTAAGTCTAAGTACACACTTTGTCCTTTGTGCCCTGGATTTCTGCAGTATTTTTGTTCTTAACTTTAATCTTTTCTTTCAGTCTTTTTCCTTCTTCAACCAAGTTAACAAACCAATTTTTACTTAGCCTATAGCAAAGTCCTCCACTTGATCTCAACAAAATAAAATCAATCCTTATTTGTGAGACAATGACCTCATGAGCTCGATCCGTTCTATGCTTTTGTCACTACAAACTAACCACTTTGAACTCTAGGTTAGGGTGCATGGGTGTGATGTGTCTGTGTATGTATTTCTGCTGCTGTACTTTTTTATGTTTACTAATATTTTCACTATCTATAAATGCTGCTATAGCTTTTACACCTGTCTGGCTAATTCCTATTTTTATTCCAGAATAAGTGGAGGTGAGGATTGAGTACAGTCTTAAAGAGTGGACAGTTGCTCAATCCCATCAGTTTGATATTTATTCAAACAGGGTTCAGTAGGAAGTTCCTGGAAAGAACAATGCCATTCTTTACATTTTTTATCTTCCTGGGGAAAAAATTTCCTTGTACCACTAATATAGCAAGCTATCTGTATGGTTTTAAATAGTTTTTATTCTCAAAATGCATATAAACTTACATGAAGCTGGTACTCCTATTGCAAATGCCACTGTGATCCTATTTCCACCGCCTGATCAGTGTGATATGAGGATTGAATGATTACACAGGAGTCATAAGACTTAGTAAAAACAATTTATACATATACAATTTGTTCTTTTACTGATTTTTTCTTTAAGATGTAAATCAGACTAATTAATTACTTATTTTGAATTTTATATGCACATGCAATCATCTTTAAGAAAAGTATAAGGAAGCTTTCTTTGAAATGTCCAATTAAGGAACTAATCTGTGTAAAAAGAAATACTCAATTTGTAAGTCAAAGTTGGAAGGTCCTCGTGCGTTATATTTTAGTAAGCAAAAATTGCATTAGAGAACAAAAATTAATCACTTTTAATGATTCCTTTTCATCCCATCAACTCACTATTTTTGTTGATTCAGTTTTCTTCATAGTATTTATCACCACCTTATAATGTTCTTACCAATCCATTTTTATCTGTCTCTCTATTTCTAGTAAGTTTAGGTTCCATAAAGTCATAAATTTTGCCACCCCACATTCTAAGATAGTCCCTCAGACAAAGTAGATGCTCAATAAATACATGTTGGATAAATGAATGAAAAAAATGACATTTTCCTCTTTACTGGGAATTATTTGAGAACAAATAAAGCCTTTTAGTTATGTATTTTTCTACCTATGTACATACCTTTTAGCTATGTATTTTTCTGCATATTACTATGCAGTAACTGAATGTTGTTGTGTAGTAATGGACTTTCTTTAATTCTGGTGAAAAATACATAACAAAGTTTACCTTTGTAAACACTTTCGCATGTACAGTTCTGCCTATTAAGTATCTTCACATTGCTATGCGAGATCACTACCCTCCATCTTCGTAATTCTGTAATATCGCCAAACTAAGAGTCTGGTCCCAGTAAACAGTGTCAATTCCTCTTTCCCCCGCCTTTGGCAAACACCATTCTACTGTCTCTATAAACTCGACTACTCTAGATGCCTTACCTAAGTGAAATCATACAACAAGTTGTCCTTCTGTAACTGGCTTGTTTCACTTGGCCTATTGTCTTCAATGTCTTCCATGTTGTAGCAGGTATCAGGATTATTTTATTTTATTTTATTTTATTTTATTTTATTTTATTTTATTTTATTTACAGAGCCTCAAGCTGTCATCCTGTGTAGAGTGCTATGGCATCACAGCTCACAGCAACCTCCAATTCCTGGGCTCAAGCAATTCTCCTGCCACTGCCTCCCAAGTAGCTGGGACTGCAGGCGCCCATCACAACACCAGCTATTTTTTGGTTGCAGACATCATTGTTGTTTGGCAGGCCTGGGCTGGATTCTAACCCACCAGCTCAGGTGTATGTGGCTGGTGCCTTAACCACTTGAGCTACAGCGCTGAGCCAGGATCTCCTCCTTTAGAAGTATATTTTTAAATTATTTTAATAGAAATGGTGTCATTTGTATAAGTGTAAAATATTTTGGCCATAGTGACATCATACAATGTTCAGAACACCTAAAGCAGAAATTGACAAAGAGCAGACGGTTTCTAAGCACTAAATATTTTATGAATACCTACCAGGTCTATTTCAGCTGTGAAGTCAGTGTGGTGTTTGCTGAAACATGGGCAGCACTCCCTTGGTGTGACAGTCCAGCAGTGGGCAGCCTCCGGATCTAGAGTCCCAGATGTCCTTCCTTCTCCTCCCTCCTCAATTCATAAACGGTTCCACTTCTAAATCGAACATTAAAATCTTGTATCTACCTCAGAGTAATTTTTTCTACAAGGGACTTATTATAATGCCCTCAAAATAATAGGTGTTACTCTGAACTTATAAAAGTTCTGCTTGTTTGTAGAATTTGGCACAAAACTTCCTTTTACTCTGGTATCTAGACCAGTAATTAGGTTGAAGAGGAAGTAAATTCTCCACCACTATTTATTCCTCAGATGCAGCCTCTAATAACTATAATAATTTGACATTTACGGGTCAAATTAACTTTGATGTGCTCGTAGCAGACCCTTTGCCAATGTACCCAGCCTCTTCGTGGAGGCATGTTTTGGGATAGCAGATGAAAATCGGAAGAGAAAGCTAAAGATGAAGTCTTGTGTCTATTATGTGGACCAAGAATGATTAGGGCAGCCAGGTATCACCCTATCAGTGAGGGAAGTTGGACAAGATTCCTTCTGATAACCTCTGAAATGATCCTCCTATCAAGTTCATAAGACTGTATGGAGGAGAGGAAATGGTTTTTGAACATAGAAAACTGAAGAATTGTTTTTTTGAGGAACCAAGATGATATATTTAAAATTTTTCTCTAACTTCAAAATGTTATAAGTCAACTTAGCTAGGCTACAGTGCCCAGTGGTTTACTCAAATACACGTCTAAATGCTCCTGTGAATGTATTTTTAGATGTATTTAATATTCATCTTTGAGTAAAAAAAAATATCCATAATATGAGTTAGCTGTATCAAAATAATTGATGGTGTTAAGACCAAAGATTTAAGATTCACCAAGTAGAAATTCTCCCCCAAACTACAGCATAGAAATTCTATCTGAGTTCTCAACCTACTGCCCTGTAAAATTTTAACTTAAAAACTACAATGTAAACTCAAGGTCATATTTGCCAGTCTTCCCAATGTGTGAGCTAAATCTTTAAAATAAATCTTTTTTTCTCATTGTGTGTATGTGTGTGTGTGTGTCTATCTGTCTGCATATGGTGATGTTTCAAAGGACTCTGACAAATGCAGTTTACAGCTGCTATTACATGTTATTAAAAGTTTTAATTATGAATTTATGTTGAATTAAATCAAATATTTTAATGAATCTATTAATAATAACTAGTGTTTTCTCTTTAATTCATTTGCACAATGAGTTGTTTTAATAGCTATTTTAAACTTGGACTTAGATTTGCTTTTCAAAAACGCCTACTACCTTTGCTCTGGGTAGGATATGATATGAACATTTAATTATTGAATTAGTTTGAGCAGCTAGTATTTTTTTTTTTTTAAGATGAACTGACTTTATCATCTGGTATGTTTGTGCTATATGCATTTGGAATAGTTTCTGGTGATCTGGTCTATGTACATTAAAGTAGTAGACACCACAGCAACTCTTCCTGAGAGAGACAAAAACAGGCTTCGTTGCCAGGGAAAAACAGGCTTCGTTGCCAGGGAAAAACGGGGAAGCAACCACCATGTTCTGTTCCTCCTAACTTTGTACTGACAAAGATTCTTAGCCATCCTGAGTCACATGTTAGTGATTACTTCTTTTGTCTCCCTTTATCTTTCCGTATAGTGGCCACCTACTCTGTTGCTCTGGATCTTATCTGAGTCCACTTCATGAAATACATACAAATTAATGGAAAAGAAAGTCCTGCCATGTGTGACATGGATGAACCCCAAGTAAATTCTGCTAAATGAAATGAGCCAGATATAGAAAGACAAGTTCTGCATCATCCTACTTAGATGAGGGATATAGACTAGCAGATCTGGTAGAAACAGACAATAGAATGGCGATTACCAAGAGCTGAAGGGAAATGGGAAGAAATTAGTGAAAGCACGAAGTTTCAGTTATGAGAGATGAACATGAGATCACCCTACAGCCTAGGGCCCAGAGTTAACAATGCTATACGTGTATTAAGTACTGAAAAATTTGGTAACGTGGTAGATGGTAAGTTATGTGTTCTCATTTTTAAAATATTAAAAAAAAAAAAAAGAGTGTAGTTAATCTTCTTGCGGTCATGGCTATGCTAATGGCATACATTGTGGTGATGGTTTCAATGGTATATAGTTTTGCCAAACGCATCAAGTTTTATACTTTAAATATATATGAACTTTTAAACAAAATGTCAATTGTACCCGAATGAAGTGTGTACAAAATAAGTGCCTAGGTCCCTTCCATTTGCTCTCTGTATAGCTTTGGCATCTGCCATGGTTCTCTTCCTTGTGGACTGGAATTATACTTAGAGGCTGAGATGACACCGAGAGAACACCAAACGCAGTGCTTAGCAGAGTAAGCACGCAACTCGTGACAGCTAAAAGAGGATAATAATTTTTCTGTGAATCCCCAGCATCCTTCTTGGTTTTAGTCTGACTTTTATGGATAACATTTTTACAGATTCTTATGGATAATTGTTAAGAAGTATTAAATATTTAGAATGGTGTTGATACTTACAAAGTTAATATTTCCCATCTATTGACAATTTTAAATTAGATAAATTGACATTTAATTAATATGCCTTGGGAAACCAATCAGACTTTCAATGTTTCAGGATATAAACTATGAGTCTAAAATAATGTGATTATTAAAGATCTATTTGGAATAGACCAGCTTTAATTTTTAAAAGCATGCTTTTGAAGTAAAATCTTGTTAAATAACATGGAAAAGGAATGAAATATAATATATGTCAGGAAAATAGAGAAATGGGTAAATCAGCAAAAATAACTTGCTTCATAACTAAGAATTAAGTTTTTACCACTAAATTTTTTTTTTTTTTTTTTTTGCTAAGGTGAGTTACTCCAGATACTACATTTGGGATTACCAGATCCTGACCTAAAGCCTTTTAAATGGCTGCTGCTAGCCATTCACTTGTTAGACAGGTTTCATGTCTTATTAATAAGAACCAACAAAAATTTTCTCATACTAGATATCCTCTCATTGAGCTATATTAGAAGAATTTTAAAAGGCCATTGCAATTTTCTAGCACTGTTTGAAAAACAAGAAAAATGTGTGTAACAATGTGTGTGTGCGTAAATGCATGTATTTAATATATCAATATGAGTGTTGGTCTAGGGTAGGAAAGAAAAGATCTGTGTCCCTTAGAAAGCTTAGAAGAAATGGTAGTGGAAAACTGTGTACTGCTCCTAGAAAAATTATAGAGGTTGCAAAAAAACGTATATACATTTTAAGAAAAGAAAAAAAATGGTATCATAATTGTAATACACAATATATACCAATAATATTTGTTGTCTTATACATTGTATCTTGTATCTCTTGCAATTGCAGAAGACAAACATGACTTGCGTATTACAATTTTTTCTTTCTTTCTTTCTTTCTTTTTTCTTTCTTTCTTTTTTTTTTTTTTTAAGAGACAGAGTGTCACTCTATCGCCCTTGGTAGAGTACTGTGGTGTCATAGCTCACAGCAAACTCCAACTCCTGGGCTCAGGTGATTCTCTTGCCTCAGCCTCCCAAGTAGCTGGAACTACAGGCACCTGCCACGACGCTTGGCTACTTTTTTGCTGCAGTTTGGCTGGGGCTATGTTTGAACCCGCCACCATTGGTATATGGGGCCGGTGCCCTACCCACTGAGGTACAGGCACCACCCAAGTATTTTAATTTTAATTCAGTTTTGTCTTTCTTAAAATGTGAATACATTTTTTGTCACCCTCTGAATCTCTTCAGAGAAATTATCAGAGCTAGTTTATAATTGAAATTTCTGTGAAATGGAAGGTGGTCCCTAGGGATAACAGAATGTAGCAATAGAGCTGGATCAGCTGAGGGCAGGAGGAGTTAATCTGAACAAGTACTGTGATACTGCGAGAAACAAAGTAGTTCTCAGGAGAAGGCTGATTTTAAGAGAGGCAATGTTTTTCCTCTTCCTTGTAGTAACTTTATGTGTGTTACTTACTGATTATACAGACAATTTATGCTCATTTCCTGAGATTAGAAATTTTTCAATGTACCATTTTTTTCACAGTTCACTACTGTTAGTATTTTAATGCTCATATAATTTCACAATTGCTGTTAAAATCTTGATGCTCATATGATTTCATATATATAATATATATACATATATATATTTCTTCATCAATGAAAAGTCTCAACTATATAGAGGTGCCATATTATAATACTTAAAAAGTCTTTTATTTATAGAAAATATTATTTATGAATATGAATAAATATCTAGTATAATTTTTAATAATTTTCAAGTTTTACATGTACAGAAAAATTGCAAAGATAGTATAGATAATTCCCATAAACATGGAACCCATGAGACTACAACCCAGTTTATTCATACTTTATGGTAAGTTTATTGTAAGTCATGAACCAATATGGTTACAATATTAACTAAAGTCTAACTGAAGTCTATGCTAACTTCCATCTTCTTTTCTAGGATCTCATCCAGGATATCTTAACACATTTAGTCATCATGTCTCCTTAGGCTACTCCTGGACAGAACAGTTCCTCAGATTTGTGTAGTCTGGATGCCTGGACAGTTTTGAGGGCTGCTGGCCACGTGTTTTGTAGGATGCTCCTCTCCTGGACTGTGTCCAAGGTTTCTCAGATGATTATACTGGGGTTATGGGTTTGGGGAAGGCAAAATATAGAGATACAGTTTAATTTAATTACAAGCAATCAAAGTATGTACTGTCAACATGACTCATCACTGGTGATGCAGACCTAGATTGACTGGCTGAGGTACCATTTTTCAGGTTTTACCTCTGTAAAGTCACTCCCTATCCCCACACCTTTCACATCCCACACTCTACCCTTTAGAAGAAAGTCATTACTGGAACTCCATCCTTAAGGAGGGAAAATATTTACATAAATTGTCTGGAATTATTTTACAAAGAGATTTGTATCATCTCCCTAATTTATTGTGTTATTTATTCATATAAGTATAAACTCACAAATAATATTTTCAACAAGAATACTTTGTTTTATTGAAGTTCACTTCATTATTTTTTGCTTCGCATTTTTTACAGATGGACGATTTATGGACTCTGTTGAAGCGACTATCATATTGTTTTTCCAACAGCACATCCTCATGTCATGTTTCTATGTCACATATTGGCAATTCTTGCACGTTTTCAAACTTTTTTCATCATTCCTGTACTTGTTAGGATGATCTGTAATCAGTTGTCTTTGATGTTACTTTTGGATTTGTTTTACGTCTTCATGAACTGTGTCCCCATAAGAGTTAAATCAATAAATTCATTTGTTCTGACTGCTCCACTGACAGACGTTCTCTATCTTTCTTCCTCTTCTCAGGCTTCCCTATTCCCTGAGACAAAACAATATTGAAATTAGACCAATTAGTAACCCTACATTGATTCCTAAGTGTTCAGATGAAAGGAAAGGTTAGACATCTCAGTCTTTAAATCAAAAGCTAGAAATAATAAAGCTTAGTAAGGAAGGCATGGTAAAGCCAAGACAAGCTAAAAACTAAGCTGCTTGTGCCAAGTAGTTATCCAGGTTGTGAATGCAAAGGAAAAGTTGTTGAAGGAAATTAAAAATAATGTTGGCGAAAATACAAATGATTAAAAAGTGAAATAGGCGTGTTGCTGATAGGGTGAAAGCTTTATGGCCTGGATAGAAGATCAAATGAATCATAGCATTCACCGAAGTCAAAGCCTAGTCCAGCCCAAGACCCCAACTCACTTCACGTCTATGAAGGGTGAGAGAGGTAGGGAAGCTGCAGAAGAAAAGTTGGTTGAAGAAAAAGAAGAAAAAAAGAAAATCAGCAGAGATTGGTTCATGAAGTTCAGTAAAGGAAGCCATCGCCATAACTGAAAAGTGCTGGTAAAGAAGCTGCAGCAAGTTATCCTGAAGATGTGGTTATGATCCTTGATAAAGGATCCTTAATAAAGATGTGGTTATGATCCTTGATAAAGAAAACAGATTTGATTTTCAATGTAGACAAAACAAGCTTCTAATGGAAGAAGATGCCATCTGGGACTCTGATACCTAAACAGGAGAATTCCATGCCTGGCCTCCAAGCCTCGAAGGGTGGGCTGACTCTTGTGAGGGGAAAATGCAGCTGCTGTCACAGAGCTGGCATCGAGGGAGTCAAGAGAATAATCACTTCATGCTCATTCCCCCCCTTCTTCTGATAGTCTTTCAGCGTCATCCCTTGCCTGCATCTAACTGACAGCTCCAAGGTAGGGGAGTTGGTTAAATCAATGCAAAGATATTAGCTTCTCTAAGGATCAGTCAGAATAAGAAAAGGAAGAAAGGGCAAAAGTGAATATTTTCACTTCAAAAGACAAGTGTGAGTGTGGTTTGCCAGGCCCAAACTGCAAGTCAACATTATAAATATAGGAATTAAGCTAGATAGTTTTACATAAATCAGCATAAGAACTTGAGGACTTTTTAAGAATGCATAGAAAGCAAAGTCCAAATACAAAACCAGACAGAAAGTACAATAAATATGATAATCAAAAGTGCTTAGAGAAAGAAAGTCTAACAATGAGATACTGCAGGAGATTGGACCTATCCCACAGAAATAAGAAAGCGATTTCATTTTGGGCAGCCTTTCGTGATTTCTTCTTAGATGGGTCAGCACACATAAGTGTTTCTGAGTCATGATGGAAACACAGTTGGCATAAGGAAATGTTTGAAAATTAATTTACAATGCCTGTCTGGCTGCAATAAAATGAGTTCACTTATGTACTATTGGGAGCAATGAAAATTCTTACTACCCTCTGGGAAACATTATACAGCAAGAACCATGAAACTTTTATACTCTTTGACTGAAAATAACAAGTTGTATTGGATGTCTCATCATATTTATTTTTGTTAAAAATATATTTAGTAAGTCATAATGCTGAAACTATTGAAGTGTGAACTTTGAGAAGAAGATTTTTAATATCCTACCCTTACAGCCTCATTGGATTAAGCTGAAACTGGGCAGGGTATAGCAAGGTCGGGGGGAGGGAGACGGGAACCCCCAGCTCATATACTACGTTCAAGGTGAAGCCCATGAAAAAGCACAGTGCTAGGGATGGAAACCGCATAACACCCAAACAAGTTCATCAAAAAAAGAAGCTTCAGGGCGGCACCTGTGGCTCAAAGGAGAAGGGTGCCGGCCCCATATACCCGAGGTGGTGGGTTCAAGCCCAGCACCGGCCAAAAACTGCAAAAAAAAAATAAATAAATAAAAGAAGCTTCAAAAGATATATAGGAGACTAAGGTGCTTAGCCAGGAGAGTGGAACCATCAGAAAAGACACCAAGAACAACAGATGGAATGGACAAAGGGGAAGCATTTTGCAAAACAACCTGGCATAGGGAGTGAGCAGGGGGGCAAGGACTGGGAGAGAAGAGATAAGAGAAGGGAAGCTTGGTTTGGCGAGAGTTACGGACCAGAAAGCCCTTCTGCTGAGACTACGGAACAGGCACAGGAAGCCTAGCGACAACTTGACTTCCTAAGAGGGCTGCGTAGTTAATGTGGACCTGGAATTTCTGGGCCTTAGAGAAAAACTCTTATTGCCAAGAGCCAAAGTGAGCTCCCAGAGTAGAAGACTGGTGAGATCAAATTCCTTAATAGAATGTTACAGGGGATAAAATCTGCTTTTAGCTGACTAATTTTGTACTAACTGACTTGGAAAATATATGGCACTCGTCATTAAAGCCAAAGCACATGAACTCTGACCCTAGTCAGCTGCAAGCATTATAAAACTGAGGTGGTTAATATTTCTCCCCTAATGGGGTGGGGGGTCGAGCCTGGTGATACGTGTTCTCTTAGACCACAGAGTATGATGGAAAGTAAAGGATGTTGATGATAGCAAAGATCGTATGTAAAACCACTGTGGGAGCTTACACAAGTTGATCAATATCTCTGGTTCTTTTCTTTAATAGAATAACAACAATATAAGCCACTGTGAGTGTTGGGAGAATCTAATAATATTATGTCTATGAAAGTACTTTATGGACTTCTACATGTGTACCAGCTAGTTGAGCACACATAAGTTAGATACAAACACCAACTCTGAATGTAGCAGAAGTTTGCCATGATCTATTATATTTTTTCTGTTATTTACCAACTAATTTATCCTTTCATGGGATAATCCACTTACTGATTCAGAGCCAGAAAAAACTATTCAAATGTTGTGTGTATTTGTACTTGCCTGGAGATCAGTTCGCCGACAATCTTATTAATCTCTTGACAGTTATCAAATCCCAGAGGTATTGAGGGCAGTGGGCATGAGATATCTCACCACTGGTTTATCAGTGAATTAAGAGAAAAGGAAACAACGAACTTTAGAATTTTTGCTCTAAGCATATATACAGAAAGGTTATATGTGGAATTTGAATATACTAAAAAGAAACCCGTGGCTCATAGTAAAAGTGCAAGGATAACACTCACTAAACATTTCATGCTAACTCACAAAAGCCTAGATTGCAGATTTAACAAATTGTATCTTCCATCTTTAAAACTCATTTAAAAACATTTTTTATTTGCATTAGTGATTAAATTTGTGAAACCCTACTGCAGTCTGGAGTTTAGTTAATACAAATGCACTGGTGCTGGGTTTTCAGCTGTGACATAGCATGAGTAGGTACAATATTAAATTACAGGAAAGTGGATAAAGGGTATAGATTAACTCTGTATTATCTTCACAATGTTTTCTGCATGTGAAATTATTCTAAAATAAAATTTTATTTTTAAAATAATAGTTGTAAATTTCTACTGGGAATTTTTATGAAAACTTATAATCCTAATTTTGTCACTGTACAAAAAGCTGAGATGATCACCAAACTCTGAATGAAGCAAAAATCTTCTACTTGTAAAATTGTAAATCAGGAATATACTGGGAAATAAGAAGTAATATGATTTTTGTCACAAGATAAAAGAACAATTGAAAGCCAAAGTCTGTACTCAGGACAAACTCAGAAGCCAGTAAGCACTTCTAAAATTTCCACAACATTTCTGATGTGGCAAAAGATTATTTCACAGGTTCTTTTCTCCATTAATATCTCTACTTTTATACCCATTCTGGTTCTACAACACACACTCGTGCAATGGAATAAAACACACTGCTGGTGGGAATGCCCACTAATACGCCCCTTCTGGAAGGATGTTTGGAGAATACTTAGAGACCTAAAAATAGACCTGCCTTTTGATCCTATAATTCCTCTTTCTTTTCTTTTCTTTTTCTTTTTTTCTTTTTTTTTTTTTTATTAAGCAGGCCCAGGCCAGGTTCAAACCCACCACTCCTGGTGCATGAGACTGACACTCTAACCACTGAGCTGCAGGCACACTACCTCCTGGATGACTTTGGTCCTCTTTCTTATGTACTAAGCAATGGATAGTAGGAATCATATCAGTTTTCAGAATTGAAAGATCATTTTCCCCTCTTCATCCATACAGTATCAGCATAAAGCCTGCCATAGTGACACCTTTGAAACAAACAAAGCTAACTCCCCCAGGGGAGGGGCCAGACAACCTGAAGGCCTTGCTGTGTGCTGAGGCTCTTAGATTTTCCCATTTTAAAAATCAGGGTGAGTAGTGCTTAGATAAGGATAGGAAGAATACCAGTAATGAATAGCAGCCCTGTGACCTTTTAATCCTTATTAAAATAAGCATATGAGGTAGGTTTTACTATCCCCCTCTTTGCAGAAAAGGAATTCAAGGCTCAAGTAAGTGAAGCACTTGCCCAAGATCATGGGTCTGGAGAGAGTCTGTGAGAGATTCAAACCCATGCCCTTAGAGACCGAAGTGTCTTTCTGTTCCTTCTTACTCTCATTCTCTCACAGACAATTTTTATAATTTTTTTTTTTTTTTAAGTTTTATAGACTTGGGGCTCAAATGACTATTTTGCATGGTGTTGAAGTCTGCACTTTGCATGTATTTATCACCTGAATAGTGTCCATTGTACCCGACAGGTAATTTCTCATCCATAACCCCACTTCTAACCTTCCACCTTTCTCATTTCTAATGTTTATTATTTTGCACTCTATGTCCATGTGTACACATTAGTTAGCTCCCGCTTATAAACGAGACCATGTGGCATTTAACTGTTTCTTAGTTATTTCACTTAAGGTGATGGTCTCTAGTTCCATTCATGTTACTGCTGACAGAATTTCTTTCAATTCCTACCTTTCCACAATAGGCCCTTGGTCTTGGGGATTCAAAGAATGCACCCACAGACCACAGATCAGTGGTAAGATAGGATTTATTAGACAGAAAAGAATACAGAGGAATAAAAAGCATCAGAGTTTCTGGTAGAGGGAAAGACCCAAGTACGAAGTCTATGAAGTCTATGAAGTCTGAAGTTTCCATCAGCAAATCAGCATGGGTCTTTTGTTTAAGGATATAATGTCTTGAGAATTATATTTGGCCAGGACTTGGGAGATCCCTTTTCAATGTTAATGAGCATATTAACAAATGGCAGGCCATCCACTTCAGAAGAGGCCTGGGTTACATGAAATTGCCCTGGCCTAGGAAACTGGGGTCCCCTGTCCAGCCCTAAATGGGGGAACCATGTATTATTGATGCAAAAACCATGATTTCATTATTTTTTATGTCAGAGTAGTATTCCATGGGGTGTACATGCAAGTGTGGTGTGTGTATACATATCACATTTTCTTTATCCAGTCATCCACTGAGGTACCCTTACATGGATTCCATATTTTTGCTATTGTAAATTCTACTATGGTAAACATACAATGACTTCTTTTCCTTTGTGTAGATACTCAATAATGAGATTACTGGGACAACTGATTTTAATTTTTATGGCAAAAGTTATTGTGAAATAAAATGCAACATGCAGAGTTGTAATGAATTTACATAGATTGAAGGCCAACTGTAAATGTGTAAAACAAGAAAAAATTCTAATTGATATTTAGGAAAAACACAGACTTATCAAAAGCCTCTTTCTGGCTTGATGCCACTAACTCAGTGGTTAGGGTGCTGGTCAGGTTTGAACCTGACCAGGGCCTGCTAAACAACAACAACTACAACAAAAAAGTAATTGGACATTATGGAGGGCATCAGTAGTCCCAGCTACTTGGGAGGCTGAGGCAAGAGACTCGCTTAAGCCCAAGTATTTGAGGTTGCTGTGAGCTATGATATCACAGCACTCTACGGAGGGTGACATAGTGAGAGTGTCTCAAAAAAAAAAAAAAAAATTCACCTTTATTGTTTCTAATGAATTAAGTTTCATCACTTTTGGCAATTTCTTATTTTTCATGTCCACTTTTATGACATATTTTAAATCAGGATAAAAGTGAGCCCTTTATTTAAACATTAGCAACCTCAAATATCCTTCCCCTTTGTTTTAATACAGACATAAGATGACTGAAATACTGTGTTTAGTAAACTCTGATTTTATTTCATTCAAGTGCATGAAAAGACATTATTGGTAAGAACAAAGTCTAGCTTGTTCTGTTAAGTTTTAAATCTCAAGTATGAAATGTCCAATTATTCATGAGTCCTTTTCTTTTTCTTTAACTTCTTAGTTATCACTCTAGGGCAAATCATAATATATGGGGATTTGGAATTAACATTATTTAAATAACTTATGAACCATGAATGATTTCTTATAGGTGATGTGATATACTCCCACCTTTAAGTTCCACATGAATCAAGTTAATCACAAAGTCAAATACATAAAATTAAGATTATGTTTTGTAATTTAGGCAATTCCAAAGAGCTGAGCATGAAAGGAAAAAGAGAGGCCTGCCGAAGAAGGCAAATTCTGACAGCATCCCGTTTATAAATCCCTTTGTCTTCCTGACACTGGCAGTTGGGCCTTCCCGATGCAGTATTTGATGTTAAAATTGATGGGGAAACCCCATGTTTTGCTGCCAATTACTTGTTTTATTTGGAACATTTTCTTTCTTTTAACAGAATAGCAGTACTATCAAGTGAACGTCTATCTGTCCTTTCCTTTTCTTAGATTACTTCTTAGAAGAATATTGAATTTACGACCACTGCCCAATGGTGTATCATGCTGCTTTAAACAAAAATGTCTTTATTCCTTTACAACTCGGATAATAGTTAAGGCAATGAATCTAATGAATACTCTCCTTGTGCTTTTTCTGAATGTGTGAGGAGAACTGATTTTTAAGAAATGAACATCCTTGGGGAGTTCTACTGAGACAGGCAGGAGAAAGAGCCGGGTTTCAGGAACCAGGGATCTTAGGCCCCCAACTATCCTGTGACTTCAGAAGGGGTCCTCATCATCTCCCCACCTATATTTTTCTCCAGATACAAAATAAGAAAGAAGGCAAGCAATCAAAAAAAAATTCTTTCCAGTTCTAAAGATGCTCACAGAAAGTGATTTTTTTTAGCTTTTAATTCTATTAAAACAAAACAAAACAGTAAAATTGGTTAACAGACAGATGATAATGAATTATATTTGTTTTTTATGATAGAACCAGAGTGATGGCTTGTTTATTAATTACTCAGAATTTCTTCCATTATCAGGAATATTTGGTGGATAAATCTGCCTTCTGATGGAAAGGCAATGCTGTGCAGTGGTTAAAAGGGTCTACTCTACCGATGAAGCTGCTGGCGTGTGAATCCCAGCTTACCCCTTCTCTCAGAGGCCGTCTAACCAGATTATCTAGCGTTATCTCCAGGGACTCATGCTTTGAAGTAGATTTCTGTGCCCTCTAGGATATTGGTAGACTGAGGGTAGATACAGCTAAATTAAGATGAGTAAGAGTTTAGTTCATTCTAGATTCTATGTCAAGGGAGATGTGATCTCACTTAGATCCTACTTTTAATTTGGCACATTTGATAAATTCTCAAACAAAGAATAAATATTCTTTGTCTCTGATTGTCATTTGCGAAACATTCCACAATATCAGTAGTAAGAACACAATATATCATCTAAGTACAAATACACAGGCTCAAAAGCTATCAGCCTATGTCCACATCCTTCCGGGGTTGTGTTTCTCTCTCAGCTCCTCTATTTTATGTATTAACATGGCAAAACGAAGTTCACAGCTGCAATGCAATTAGCAAGCTCTCCGGAAAACTACCTCCGTTTGTGGCTGCTAATGTATTTGCTATAGATTTTAGTGACAGAAATAGTGATATTAATGTTGTCAACACCTATGTCACTGCTTGCAGGCATCATGTAAACCAAAAGGTTACATTTTAAATTATGAAAGGCTGGGTTAAAAAAAAGTCCTTCATTTTTCTGACTTGTCACATTAGAGTTTAAGATTATGTTATAGGTGCTCAGAATTAATCATAACATGTTAGGTTAGGTGGAAATAAAATATCTGAAAAGTCTATATAACTCTTTTGAAGTATTTTAAATGTTATCTCAATAAGATAAAATTTCATTTTATAATAGCTTCCCATTTAGCCAGATAATTTGTTTACCATCAGGCATACCTAATTTCTCTGTACATTCCTCTGCTTTAAAATTTTGAATAATAGGAGAAAAAAATGTTCAGATTTTAGAAAAAATGATTTTTACGTTACTCGTTGCAGCATACGCACGCACACAGTATGCAGAAAGTGTATACATTTTATATTTACTACATGCCTGGCTATTTATTATTCCTACCAAACTTAGGTAGTTGGCATTATTATGCACTTTTAAAAATGAGGAAACTAAGCTTAGCCATTAAACAAGTTGCCCAGGACCTCCCAAGTATAAAGCAGTGGCACTAAGGTACAATGAAAGGACCTGAGTCTCCAAAATCAATACTCTTATCTATGATTCATAGCTATACTCATATTGATATTCATAGCTATAATTTGTAACTATTATTTCAATGGCTTCTTGGCTTTTTGGCTAAGGTCAAATGTATTTCCCTGGTCTTTCATACCATTTTTTTTTTTTTTTTTTTTTTTTAATCAGAGAATACAGTCCTCCCCTTCAGTTTATGCTGCTTTAGAAGTCATGCAAATTGATGTTTTTGGTGCTACCAATGTGTATTTGGGGGAGGTAATAGGAACAATTTTCTGTGGCTATTTAAAAGCCGATGGCATCTTCTCCCTGTGTTCCTGTTGATTGCCTTCATCACATTAATGTCTTCTTTTAGAAACAGGGTATAAGTGGCTTTGACTTCTTCCTTTTTTATCCCTGTTAAAACTGTAGAGGAAAGTACTAGAATGAAATGCCTGGACATTTGTCATTGAGACTTAAGAGCGCTTTAAAAAGATTAAAAATTAGACATAAATATTTTGTTAAATAGAATTTTAAAAATCCTTATCAGAAATTTTGCTATATATGCTTAGGTTTCTTGAGAGATCTCTTTTTCAGTGCTAGTTTAAATAGTTTCTCCTTCCCCCATTAAATGTAGAGATCATATCCTCTGCATTAGTAGGAACTTTTTCTCAAGGACACGAATTTTGAAAAAGTTGTCCATTACTTAGTAATTAACAAGATTACTTATAATATGTGTTCATTTTATTTGCTTATTAACTTATCCTACACTTACTAAGTACCCATTACAAAGCTAGGCATCTCGCTAGATGCTAAGTATGAATAGTATTTAAAACAGAACTTTTCAGAGAAAACCAGATTGAAACATTTGTTACTTAGAGTTACACAACTCTGGAAAACTTAGATCATATTCAGAGAAATGGAGGGAGATTTCCTTAGCTTTTTACTGCAGCCATTGTAATGCTTGCTTTAATGGTAGCAAATACTGTAAATCAATGTTATCTGTACCAAGAAAGTCCATTCATACAACATTATAGAATCTAGAAGGATCTATTTTATTAGGGAGTGAGATCTGATTATATTTGTCTAAAAAAATCAATGCTAAGTTTTATTTGTGTTTGAAACTCAGACAAAAGACAAATTGGAAGTCATACACGAAACAGGAATACTTTTGTTATTTTGGGTAGATACATTTAACTCATGATTCAGATCAAGCTTTAGTGAATGATAAACAAAAGATATTTCAGCATCCTGTTTGGATTCTTACCTGGAACGCTATTTAATCTGAATGAGATTAGGGTTTTGAATGAGGTGCTTATGGACTTTAGAGAATCTGGGTCTTGTAATCTACTATTTTATCAAATAAGTCATCTACTATAAGAAAACATGAAGCTTTACACTGTAATCAGCCCATATTGGGAGCAAATCATTTGTGGAACAGTTTAAAAAGCAATTATTTTGGTGTTTTCCAGCTCTGAAAAGAATAACTAGAAATGAATGATATTCAGTTACTAAGTGGAATTCTGAAATTCCCAGAAACTGTAAAAGAGATCAAGAATATTTTATAGGTTACTCTTTGAAGTCAATCAAACAATAATGGTGATTGTAGCCTTTGGTACCTCATAGTATTAACTTTTGGCTGTTGCATTGCTTTCATTATGTTCAATGAGGCTTTTTTTTATACAGAACTTGCCAAAGAAAATTTGCATAGTAGAAAAAAGTAGTCATGAAATTTATTCATTAGCTTTTTTCCTCCCTTCTAAAGATCTCCAAATGCAAAGGTCGGATCCTGGATGGAATTCATTTGGATGTGTCCCTGGGAAGGGTATCTCTGTGATGCAGACTGCCCTCATTTGGAAGAATTCAGCCTCATTGATTTTCTTTGTTCTTTCCTGATTTACACAGAGAATGTTGTAGAATATGGTGGCCAGGCATACACATCATTTCACCATTTCCAGGGCCGTTGAAGGCCAGCAAACTCCAGATCAGCCTAATCCATGGCAAAGTTACTAGGTATTTCATTTTTTTTTCATCATTTTACCACATAGTGTTGGGATTTTTTTCCCCCTCATGTTTTCTTGACCACCACATTTCAGTCCTAATTAAATTGTTCCCCCACTGCTGATACTAAGAGTGAAGGGAGGCAGATTTTAGCCTTTGGGTTTTGTTGATTGATTTTAAAATGACAAGGTTTTTGTTAGTTATACTAACTGACCCTTAAATTATTACTTTAAAAAAAAATGCTTTTCCTCTGTCTAATGATTTCAGAAGTGGCTTGCATAAAAATTCAAAAGCATCCCTGATGCCCTGTGGTTAAATGGAAACTGAAATCTGTCAATCAATACTTATCTTACCAAATTTAATTTAGAACACAATGTTCTCCCATTTCTAAAGTAACAGTAATTCAGGAATACCATAATTTTTCACAGTGATACTACGTTTAGTTGTGAAAATTAAATTTTTCTGGAAAAATCACATTATTTTTTCAAATTTGTTTTTACTGTTATTAGATTTGTCATTATACCTCAGGTCTTGTGAGGGTGAAAGAGGAAATTTATTGATACCTAAATACTGTTTTAGACAGAAAGGAGAAAGCCAGGACCAGTCCAGCCCGGTTGCTAGGTTCACAAAATGGGTTGGAGTGAGTTAACCCTCAAAGGAGGATGAGCCAGATCATGTCTCGTGGGCTGAGGCTCCATCCAGGGTCTCTCCTTGTGTAGAGGGATGGAAGTAGGGGCCAGAGGAACAAGGTTCAGAATGGAATTAAAGGCAAAATTCCATGCCTACAGATTGAGTCAAATGACAGAATTTAAAAAATGGGCAAGAGATTGAATCTTACTTATGACTGGGTCCAGGCTGATAAGTTTTCTGCCTTTAGCATACTAGTTACCAGAACCTGAAGAAGGAAAAAAAGACAAAGGGAATAACGAGGGTTGGAAATTCCATCAAGTATGGTAGAGCAGTTGGCCTTGCAGCATTCAAGTTTTGAAGGAAATTAAGCCTTATTTTTCTGTTTGTTTCTAGAGCAGAGAGCAGCCTTGTTCATTTGAAGCAAGAGTCTATGTGTGATGATTTCTGAGGGTCTGAATATTCTCGGTGATAGCGGTAAACTGCAGCTTCCAGAGTGATTCTGTAGTACAGTGTACACATCTCCACCCCCGAGTCTTCAATTTGTCTCTGGATAATAAATAATGTAAATAATGGTAAATAATGCTAAAATTAAATGAAAGCCCATTTCACAAGAAAACAAACAAACCCCTAAACATTAAAATGACGGAAGAGTCCCCAAACAGAGTGGAAAGCCCTGGAGTGGTGGCCTCACCATGGTAAAACTAAATCATCAGTACAAGCAGGTTCTAATAAACCATTCAGCGTGATAAAGGGGCACTATTATGTTACAAAGCCCAGAAGGCTCTGCTACTGCTGCGACCATGAAGTGAATAGGTTAAAAGATTTTAAATGGGATTGCCATGGCTTTCTGCAGCAAAAATGCAGGGCTACAGGCAGCTAATATACCTTTATTAATGTATACACTAGGACACTAATACAAATTAGAAGTATCTATGATGTTAGACAATCTGGTTTGTCTCATTCGAAAAATTAGGGGGACTGTGGCTAGAAAGATAACAAGTTTACAGCAGAGATTTCAATAAAAATCCTTTTGGGTAATGAATTAAATTTTCCTATTGAATAGAAGCTTCTAAATGAAAAAGTAATTGGCCAATTAATGTTCATTTAATAACATTTTTTTCAGTGCCGAAGATGTGCCAAGCCTGGTGCTAAGTTTTAGTACCCTGCAGAAAGTCACTGTTCATTTACCAGGTGGTCCCCCGCACCTGAGGCCAGCACAATTCAGGCATTTGTTCTGTCTTTCATGTTGTCTGCATATCACCCATAGAAATCTTAGAAATAAAAGGGATGCCCTTTAAACAAAAGTTTTGCATCCATTGTTTTTAACAGTTTCTTCGTTTTGGTGTGATGATTCTTACCACTTTCTGATCTTCAGCTCTGGAAGGTCAAATACAAAAGAAATAAAGGTGAAGAAAAAGTAATGTTTGTAAATTTGAGATATAAATTTTATGCAGCATTATGTGAGAGACCAGCATCTTTTACTTCGCTGATCAGTAAAATTAGTTATAACTGTTACCTGATGATCTGCCATAGAACTTAGTACAATATTGGAAAATGGCGGGGGGGGGGGGGAGATTGAGACTGTGTACATCTTATTTTAATATAATCTCCTGGCATGAGAATCCTGGCACTATGCTACTGTCATGCTTTCAATTACATTACTGAAAAATCACACACTAAAGTCTAATGGAAAATGATCCTTTCTTCCCGTGGTATCTCATTCTCTTGTTTGTTTCCTTAGTGGATTTCAGAATAAAGTTGCAAACTTGAATGGAAAAAAGTTATTTGTGGTATTTTTTTGGTGTGCTTTCTCACATACTATAAAGCTAAATGCTGTGGGGTTATTTTAATTTGGGTGTGTTTTATTTTAATAATTAAAAAGTACTTAATTTTAATGACAAACTTTCCTGGTGTGACTCATAATGTTGTCAAGCTTGTCTGATGGTAAAAGTTGATGCAACTTATAATTCTCCTTGAAGGCGTTCTTCCATTTATATTCTTGGGGCATCCTCAGGGGGTTGAGTTTTGCAATGGATTGAATGTATTAATAACCCTGCCTTCGTTTGATGAGTCTATGATTAGCTCTCTAACTTGCTTTCCCAAGTACCCTTGTTCATGTGTGCTTCTGTGCAGTTGTGTGTGTATATGTGATTGAAGGGAGGTTTCTAGATTACATTTGGTCCTTAATCTTTAGAACTGGCATAACATTCAAGGAGTTACTGTATGGTCTGAAGTAATAAGGGCTCTCTTATAAAGTGTGCAAAGATAAAAACTTAGGGTGAAAACAATTAGTGTACTTTATCATAAGCCACTAACTTAGTGGGTCTGACTTCTCTTAGAACAACAAGGTGTCTTCCACATTTGGATATCCTTTCAAATGGCTTTTGACTTGATCTCTATTCACATAATCCTAACTAGTTAAATAAATAGCTTGAAAAGCAGGCTTTGTCCAATCACAATGGTCAATGTAGTAACTGTGTATGTGTCTACCTGTATAAACTGGCATTCAGATTAAATTTTTCTACTTTTCAGGTTTAAAATAGCACATAGCTAGCAGCCTCTGATGTAAACCTTTACAAGTTTTTATGAAGGTGTGGAACGATCAAAATTCCCAGCAGGAACAAAACAAAACAAACAAGCAAATACACAAGCAAACAAACAAACCAAATAAGCAACGTTAGCATTGAACCAAATTCAGAATCTAGAAGGCTGTTCTAATAACCATAAGGATGATAAAATTGAACTCAAATGTAATCACAGCAACCGTGGCCCAATTGTAATAAGAATAACTCCTGTCAAGATGGTGAGATTCGCTTTCCTGCCATGTCTACCTCCTGGTTGGTGAGAGAATTGTCACAAGGGACCATCATTCTTTGAGGCAGAGTATTGGCCATATGTCTTGTTTTTCTTCTGGTCAGAAATGCTGAGCTCCACAAACAACCAAGGAGAGAGTAGCCTGAGGGATGGAGAATTGGCAGTAGTAGATCGTATTCTGGGTGGGATTGTTTCCGCAAGAAAATACAGGATGGCATGCGTGAGTGACATTTTGTACTGACAATTACTGTTTCCTCTGCCCTTCATCCATCCATACTGCAAAGAATCAGAAAATGTGAAGTTTAGAAAGACCTTACCAGAAAAGAGTCTATCAGAAACTGATAATTGAGCCTTATTGATCGAAGAGAGGTGTACAAAAAGAGTAGGTTGACAAGTAGAATACTTCTGCTATGCCTTGGTAAAGAGTGAATAAGTCTCCCCAAATAGCTCTTGATTTCTGGGTGAATCAATAGAAATCAATAATGACAACAAAAAGTAAACATGAACAGGGACCATAAAAAGCTCTTCTGCATCAAAGTAATAAGACATTATTTGAAGAAGTTAGAGTAAGTGTATCATGAAAATGGTTTGTGTGAGAAACTAAAAAAAAGGAAAACTCAGATTGGTAAGAAGCATACAGGTTCAGCTTCAAAAGAAGAGAAAATCAAAAGAAGAGAAAAGAAAATAGAAGGAAAACAGTGCAAGGAGGAAATGGACAAGATCGAGTTGAAAACCACAGGAGAATAAAAATCTGTACTGGATGTGGGATGTGCAGAACTGATACTTGGAAAATCACATCAGTGAGTCGGTGAAAATTTGAGAAGAACTTCCATAAAGCAGGTGAATAAGCAAAATCAATTTAAATACTGTATTGCAAAGGAGGATGGCACAGCTGAAGAATAAAGAATTGAGATTCTAACCTTAGTATACTATTCCTACTGGGAAAAGCAAACAAATATTCAGGGTTATTGTTGACAATTTCACAAACAGAAAAATGATCTAAGTATGTAGATCAAGAGAGATCAGAGATAAAAACATAAAGTGAAACTTTTCCCCCAGCCTTATTAAGACATAATTGGCAAGTAAAAATTGTACATATTCAATGTATACAATGTGATGATTTAATGTGCACAAATAAATTGAAAGCAAATCTTTAAAGTATCCAAGCAGAACAGCAACCAAAAAGATACTACTAAAAGGAGAGAAAAAAAATCAAACTGATTTCATGTATTTATGCAAAGGTAAATTATGACGAGGATGGCAAATCTGACATATCAGATCCTTGACAAAGGAATGTCCTCTCTCAACAGTTTTATATGATATCTTCCTTTTAGTTTTACAAAGATATCATTGTATAATTCTTTGTTATGCGAGAGTTCAAAATATATTATCTCATGCCTGTTAAAAATTACTTCATTGATCGTGAGATTAATCTAGGTTAAAACCTAAAAAAAAAGACGTTTCTAGACTCTATCCAAAGGTAATAATAAAACATGAGAACAATGTTATTCATCATAGCCATTGAATTATTTTTGAAATTATAAATGTCTAATATTAGAAAAATATTTCATTATTTTGGGCAATGCAGACAAAAA
Source organism: Loris lydekkerianus (assembly GCA_963574355.1). Taxonomy (NCBI): domain Eukaryota; kingdom Metazoa; phylum Chordata; class Mammalia; order Primates; family Lorisidae; genus Loris; species Loris lydekkerianus. The sequence continues at coordinate 43,099 of CAUYPK010045792.1, forward strand.
CTTACTGCAGAAAGATTTTCCGTGGCATGGTAGAATGCTCTTAATACAATCAACGAACAGAGAGCGTCATGAGGTGGCATCATGCTTGCTTTGTGCACCACTTTTACCACTTATTGAGCCATAAATCATACCAAGTATTCAATACACATTTGTTAATTATAAATGAATAATGATTAAATGTGGAAGTATATAAAATTGTATGTAGAATATCATCTTGAGTAGGTTTACCACTGGCATTAAGCCTGGGCAAGTCAACTTCCCCTCACCTTGTAGGGTGAGTGCGTCAGCAGCTGAGCGGTACTGACGGACCCATGGCTAGTGGAAGAGGAGGAACAAGCTGAAGCCAGGTTTTGCTTATAACAGCAACAGCTGAGACAGACTTCCATGGGAGGTTCTCTACATCTATCGTCACACTTGGTGCATGTTTGTAATCCTACATACATCAGTCTAGAACATTAAGCTCTCCACGTGCTTTGGCACAAGGAAGGTGATCAAACATTTATGGAATTAAACAGAGATAAGGAACTTTGTGTTGAATCAACTCTATTGATTGAAAAGCAGGCTGAGGAACGACTGATTGGACTTTCCTTTAGAAATAGAAATATGTCTTATGTCTGGATTAATATTATGGACTAAACATCTGTGTCCCTGCCAAATTTATATATTGAAGCCCTTATTTGCAAGTTAGCTATATTTAGAGATGGGGCCTGTGAAGAGGAATTACAGATTAAATGAGGGCCCAAGTACAGGGTCTTATTCTACAGGGCTGTTGGCCTTATAAGAACAGAAAGGATATTTTAAAACAAAGTTTTCTACACTATATACATATATATACACACACAAACACACACATTATTCATGTATATGTTACTTCTTATTTGCCAATTAAAATAAATAATATTTTTTATTAAAAATGAAGAAAAAAAGGAGACAACAGAGCTCTCTCTTTCTCTAGGTTAACACATGGATGATAAGGCCATGACAAATCATAGAGAGAAAGTGGCCCTCTGTAAGCCACGAAAAGAGCCCTCACTAGAAACTAAACTGGTTAGCATCTTAATCTTGGGCTTCTATCTTTGAGAAAATAAATTATGACAGGGTGAGCAGACTAGCACAATTTATTATTAATCTGCACTAGTGTATGTGAACTACTAACTTTATTCGCCTCAAATATTTCCAAATTTCCCAAACCACCTATCTTGGACTAGGTCTCAAGTTTGGCCCCGCATTGTGGTTCTGCTCTAAGGTAGTGCCTTTCAAACAATGAAGAATGGCTTTGTGTGAAGTTATTCAAAGACCAAAGTAGATAGAGAATGGGGGAATGGAAACAGAGGGGAGGAGGTATTGTAGTACTTGAGGTCTGCTTCTTTCTAACTTTGGGGTGTTGAGCCCTTTCCAGTATCTTTAATTTCCTCAGTGTCACCCATATTTTCTACTTCACAGGTGTCCTGGGAGAAACAAATGAGATGGTTGATATATATCTGTCTGTGTGTGTGTATTATATAATGTATACGTAATGTAGAACTAAGTTATATATTAAGTTATATGTATGCAAAACTGCTTTTTTGGACCACAAATGCTACATAAACTTAAGGGATTTATAAAAAGTGCCACCCTGAGACCTGGGACGGGAAGGCTCCAAATGAGGGGCTATTTCTTCAAAGGCCCTGCACTAGCTTAGCACAGCCCCTCTCCATGGTGAAAGGATTCCCTGGCAGTAAGGGGAAGTGCCCACTGCAGCTACAGTTCAATCTCCGGTTTCTGCACCACAGTCTGGTTACCTGAGACGCTGAATCCTCTGCTCAGAGAGTCTCAGCTCCCTCTGGATCCTGCTTTGATGTATTCCTCAAGACCCCCTCCTAGCTGCACTGCTGAGTTACTCACTTGTATGTCTACGGGGTGCACGAGAGCTGGGTCTTCAATGAGGTTACCCAGGCAGATCTTAGAATTCCAATCTATGTCACAGTGTGTGCATGTGTGTACACAAATGTGTGTGCCCTTGTACAGGAGCCAGGAGAAGGAAGAGAAGGGGGCAGGGATGGAGGATGTAGAATGGGGTGTGTGGCATAAAGTACATAGGCTCTTTGTCTTCTCTCCCAAGCCCTGAAAATGTGAGGACGAGCCTGTCCGTACATGAGTGCTATCGTCAACCTGTATGATTTGAGGCTAATTAAGTGGTACGTCTGGGCTTCAATTTCCTCAAATGAAAAAAAAGTATTGTCAAACGGTCTATAAAACCAGTGTATGGTGCCCCATAATTGCATTACTGTACACAGCTATGATTTAATAATAAAAATAAAAGAAAAAAAAGTAAGATTTGAATCTCTGTCCACCAATTTGGGTACATAAAATTTGTGTTTATTTATAAAGTGCTGCCAAAATTCTACTTCACTGAAATTATGGCTTATATATTAATCTCTAACTCTCATTTTATAAAATTCATCCACACACTAATTTCATTGTATTTCCAGCATTCACCTTGATACTGATATAAAAATCATCCTTTTTGTCTTTTAAAGGTCTTCAATGGACTTTAGTAATGATCTTTCTTCTACTTTACCTAGTATGAACTTTCTTGTTTTCATTTTCCATATATTATAATCTATGTTGAGAAATTTTTACTGCATGTCCTTTTCATTTTCATCAGTTTTCATTTCTTCTGGTTCTTTTGTTACTTTAACATTTTTCCCATTCTCAATTTATATTTCACTTTTAATTTCATATTTTAATAAGATTTATGCCTACGTGTTAACATACTGTAGTGATATAGCCTGCCTGTGGCATGGATCATTGTAACCTATTTAAACTCTGAAATTTCGAGGGGTGACTTGAGAGTGAATATTTTTTGATTTGGTTATTATCATTAGGGATATTTTATGAATAAAATTATCACATAATCAAAAAATGTTTTAAGTGGGTAACTTTGTTTTAACTTAAATTGACATAAGGGAGCCTTTGGGCTGGCCTAAGAGTCATAGCATTTTTTTCTCTACAAGAATCCCAAGTGGTCAGTTCATAAACAAGTAATTATTGAACACACCCAAGAGGATCTGGGTCTTATTCCCAGATCTGCCATTAAGCAAATTGCTTAATACCCTTGTCTTCATTTGTACAAGGTTGCACTGAGGATAAAGTTAGAGACAATAGATGAACTACATCTTTGAAAGTTAGAATACAGTGATTTAAATTTGTTATTATTGTTAATAATAAAATTATTATATAATGCTCATAATGCACAATTTGCACAATGCAGAACTAAGCTATATTTTAATTGTGAATAATCTTTACAAAGCCAAAGGCTCTATTGTTGGGTATATAATGGAAGTTTTATAATTTTATGCCCAGTTTAATACAGTCAGCTTGTTTCAAAGAGGATTTGGCTTAAAGGAAAACATTATGTTCCTTGTTCATATGACAGATAAAGACAACACTGTTGAAGAAACTCATTTTCCCCCTTAGATTTGTTCTTGTATGTTAGAACTATAAATTTGTGAATAAAGGTATAAGTGAAATGCCACATATATGATTGTAGGTAAATATCTTATTAATTCAGATTAGAAAAGCTATAGATACTTTAGCTGCTTCAATTCTTCTTGCAGACCTATAGAACTACAAGAGGTTGTGGTGTTGCCCCTGTAGTCTGGGTCTCTATGCTTTGGTCCCACCGGCCCACTGCTCCTTTCTCTGTCTTTTTCCCCATGCATAGCCTTCTCCTAGGTGGGGAAGGCTGCTTGCTGTTGCCCAATATTCTCTGTGTATTGTCATCTTATGCCATTATTGTGAGGCTTATCCCCAGCGGAATGTCCTGTACCTTACATTCTGCTCAGAATCACCTTCCACATTGTATCCAGTCTTCATAGTGGAGACGATAGACAGGTGTTCACATGCCAGGCTGCTCATGTTTGAATCCTAGATTAACTACCCATGAAATGTGAAATCTTGGGTAAATTCTGAGGCTCACTGTGCTTGTTCTGTTATTTACAATATATGGAGAGTATCAATGTCCACTGCCTAGGTTGTTGTTAGAATGAACTGAGTGAATGAAAGTAAAAGATCTTCACTGCTTTGTACATAGCATTGGGTCTACAAATGTTGAGACCTCACTAATTTAAAAATAATTTTTAAATTGTGGTAAACATGATGTTTAATTTAACCATTTTGAAATGGACATTTCAGTGGCATTCAGGATCTTTGTATTATTGTGCTATCATCTCCACCAACCATCTCCAGAGCTCCTTCTCAAAGAGAAACTCTTCATCCATTAAAGAACAACTCCCTCTGGCCCCTCCCTCCAGCTTCTGATAACCTGCATTCTATTTTCTGCCTACATTGATCTAGGTGCCTTAGGTAAGTGGAATTATACAATATTACAATATTTGTTATTTTGATAGTGACTATGGTAGTAGGTATGAGATGATATCTCAGGGAAGCTCTAATTTGCATTTCCCTGATGCAAGTATGAGGATCTTTTCCTGTGCTCTTTTTGTGTATCTGCTTTGGGGGAAAAAAAGCCTATTCAAGTTCTTTGCCAATTTTTAAATTGGGCTCTTGGTTTTTAATCATTGTTAACTGAGGAAGTACTTTCTTTATAGTTGTTAAGATGCCTCGTAAGGTTTGAGAAAAGATGCTAAATAAAGGATAGTCTCAGTTCTAAGGTCTTGAATTAAATGGATAAACACTACAAAACAAATATATTCACTTTCTTTTTGTCTTCTTTCAGAGAAACTTTCTTTGACAACTATTTTTCAAGACAAATCTTATCAAACAACCTCTCCTTGTAATGAGTATTTTGAATTCTTCATCAAAATTTTATGTTATAGATAAAGCCTTTCTTAATTCTACTTTATTTTTATAGAGCATATACATTTGCCCAGTTGAAATATACATTTTTCCACCCAAAGATCTTTCCATTAGTTGAGATAATTCAAAGTGAAATTACAGAATTTCAAGACTTAATCTTCTACAGCATTTTAACTCTGACTTTTAAAATTTATTCAGTTTGTTTCACGTTTCCTGTTTTTGTGGAGATAAATTTTAATGATATTCTGTTTTTAATAATTACAATTTGGAAAAAGCTCTTCATAGACTTGCATAACCTGCTGTGCTAAACACCTGGGAAATATGACCTATTCTTTGTCTTCAAGCAGCTCATGATATAGAGTGGGAGGTGAATGGGTCAATGGGGAAGAAAGTTAATAAGGAAATAATTATGATAGAATACAGTAATGAGGATTCAGGAATATCAAGGTCATGATAGTACGCTACCGAATAAACCACAGCTTTGATTTTTAGTTTGGCCCAGTGGTATGTTGTAATTTAGGAAATCTCACCTTTTCTGAGCTGTGGCATCTTTAGAGATCGTGCTAAGTTCCAGAACAGAAACTGGATGGAGTCAGTTATATAAATGCTTTACGTGTGATAGGATGTAAAAAATATGCTCATGATGACAAGGTGGCAAGAAGAGTCCAAAACTGGAACAGCTTAAAGGTAAAGTGACTAGTAAAACTCATTCTGGAAACTGTTCCAACTTTGGAACAGAATTTAAAGCCAATATTTCTATTAAGAAGTAGGGGTCAACTCGGAAAAAACACACAGAGCTCACTCAAGGAAGCTTTTCTTGCTGGATCATGTCAGTCCTCACACGGACCGTAGATCACTGTTCTCAACCACATCATTGCAGCCAGCAAGGACTGGCCTTCTGCCATGGTTAAATTCATCCCCAGGCACTGATAATTTCTGAAGGGAACTCTGTGCCACCCATACTTGGTCACTGATTCTCTCGGATAGCTCCTGACATTCTCCTCTGAGGAATGTTTGGTTTCTTTGTCTCTGATAAATGAAGCCTGGCACATATTTATAAAAGGTGAATCTCAATGTAGCTTTTTTCTTAAAAATTTATTTACAGATTCTCAGCAATTTTATGCTCCTTAGAACAACCTAAATGGTCTCAAAACCAGAATAATGGGATTCAAACCATTACAAAGGATTTATCTTCTGAAGTCTTAGAGAAATTTGAATCCAGACCTTGTTATATTCTCAATAATTTTTAAACTGTAAGAAAAAAAAATTAAAGTACTAAATGGTGCTTATATACGATTATACTTCATTTTTTATTTTTTTATTTTTTATTTTTTTGTAGTTTTTGGCCGAGGCTGGGTTTGAACCTGCCACCTCTGGCATATGGGGTTGGCGCCTTACTCCTTTCAGCCACAGGCACTGCCCCTATATTTCATTTTTGATTTTGAATCAGACATAGGCAATCTATTGCCAGGTCGAACTAATTTTATGCAAATTGTGAAAAAATCTGCCAAATAGAACCTTAATAGAGACTCCCAGTGGCCAATAGTTGTACAGAGATCTTTCAGATTTTAGGGATGAGAAATATCATTGCCACTCAAATTTGTGGCATTTAAGTCATTGTACTCAGGGAAACTTATTCTGGGCATTACAGAATATGCATTTTCTTTACAAACCAGCTTTAGTACTTATAATCTGGCAAATGTATTTGTCCAGATATATTCACACACACATGTACAAACACACACATACACTTTATTCTCCTAATAAATATACTATTTGAAGTTTCAGCAGCCACCTCTAGTTTTGGGCCAAGCAAATCACTCAGATTTGCAATACTTGGGAAAAGCAATAGAAATATACTTTCAAATTGTGGGGAGATCTGAATTTATAGACATATTTTCCCAAGGGGTTGTCAATTATTAATATGCTTCAGTAGGCAGTTTTACAAATATGTATGGAAATCCACCTAAATCTATAAATCTTCAGCCTGTTTGCTTAGATTTTGCTGAGTGCAGCCTTTACATTGATTAGCCAACTGAAAAGTGAGAAGATCATATATGGCATGCTTTGGGTACAGATCATTCGTGAGACATAATGAGTGGTTTGAGTGGCAATAAGTTAGCATGGTGTAAATAATTTCTGGAAATTTTTATTTTTTTTTCCTAGGGGATCTGTAGTCTTGTTGTCTGATATACATCAGGGGAAGACCTATCACTTCTATCAGCAGTTCCTTAGTTCATTCTTTAATTCCACAAGTATTTGTTGATTACCAGATCTGTGCAAGGAACTGTGATAGATTCTTCCATGAAAAGGATAGATACTTTCTCTGCTCTCGTGTGCCTTCTAGTTTCAGAGAGGATATTGACAAACTATTACAAGAAAGTGATGTCATAGGGTAAGCTTCAAAAATGTGCAGAAGGGGAACCTGTTTTGGATTTATAGGGGTTGACAGAGACTTCCTGGAGGAGCTGCATCAAAGTTGAGAAAAGTGAATAAAAGATATGGTGAAAGAGGCAAAAATCATCTTTCTAGCAAAAGTAAAAACTTAAATAAATGTTGCAGGGACACATAAAAGAATAATACATAGAGATACTGAATAAGGTTCCATCTAACTGGAAAATAAAAACCCCAGGAAGAAATAGAAAGAGACAATGTACGGAAATCACTGTGTCTATATAGAGTATTGCACACCTGGATTTATATTAGAAGTGATGAGAAATATAAAGCAGAGAAAGATGTATACTGTGGTACTGTGTGCTGAAAGATTACTTTTGTGATAGCACAGGGAATGTATGGAGAGGAAAGACTAGAGGCAGGCAGAAGGGTTACAAGCCAGATACAGTCATCCAGAGGGGGGCAATGTGCCCTGAACTGGGGCAGGGGCAATGGGAATGAAGAGAAGTCCGAAGACTTGAGGAAATCAGAAGGTAAAGACTGAACGTGTTGTTTCACTGTAAATAAGTGAGTGAACAAAAAGAAAGACTAGTAATGATAGCGTTTCCAGCTGGGGTACATGTGGTTGGGTATTGGTGTTATTTCTGAAAATAGGAAACACATATAAAGAAAGATGGAGACTTTACCTCTTTCATGTTTACATGGATGGAGCTGGAACATATTCTTTTTAGCAAAGTATCTCAAGAATGGAAAAAAAATGTATCCAATGTACTCAGACCTACTATGAAACTAATTTATAGCTTTTATATGAAAGCTGTAACCCAATTGTAGCACAAGAATATGGGGAAAGGGGCAAGGGAGAGGAGGAGAAGGGGGAGGATGGGTGGAGGGAGGGTAATTGGTGGGACCACACCTATGGTGCATCTTACAAGGGTACAGGTGAAACTTACTAAATACAGAATATAAATGTCTGAACACAATAACTAAGAAAATGCCATAAAGGCTACATTAACCAGATCAATGAAAATATTTCAAATTGTATAGAAAACCAGCACATTGTACCCCTGCTAGTGAAGACAGCAACCATTTTGTACTTAGTTCTAAAAATGGTTGCTGTCTTCACTAGCTAATGATTGCATTAATGCACACAGCTATGATTTAATAAAAAAAAGGAAAAACAAAACAAAAAAACAGCAGGGTTAGGGAGGAGGCAGTCTGACTCCTTAGCTATCATTCTTAACATTCAGCTATGACTTGCAAACTGATTCCTTACCCCAAATACGTACATATTCCTATTATGATTTTCAGCAAAAGTCCCGTCTCTGATCAGAGAAGAATTCTGAGTAGCACTTAACTGAGGCTAAGGATGAGGCTAAGGATGAAACTTCTAGAGGACAAGCACACCAGGGATAGGGAACAGCAGGGATGGGACACTGAAGAAGAAAGAGCTTCTTACATGCTAGAAACAGAGGAAGGTGAATGTGACCTATGCTCCGTCCATCCAGCAGTGGGGAAAATTCTGCCTTCCTGGGAGAAGAGGATATTCCTTATATGAGCTAACATTTGTTTCTATGGCATCTACCCTTGATCCTAATTTTGTCTCTAGCCCTCTTTCAAATGACAGTCCTCCAAATATTTGAAGGTGACTATTCCTGTTCTTCCTTTTAGAATCCAATAGATAGATGGAATCTTCCTTAGATTTCATTCTAATCCACATTCCCATTTTCTTTAACTGCTGATATGACCCTTTCTGTAGTTTTCCTTGTAGTCGGCTTCCAAATGTTAATGTCCCTTACAAGTGTGATACCTAACACAACACAGCACATGATGTCCACTGATTATTTTTGCCAGTGAAGACTCCCTATTAAAGGCAAACAATTGCCATATCATTTCTACTTAAAAGATAACTTAAGAAACAGTTCTTAGTTCTACAAATGGTTGCTGTCTTCACTAGCATTTATTTATCCAGGTCTTTCCTTATTGATGTACTCGGTCATTTGCTGGTGTGCAGAAGTGCACAAAACAAAGCCTCAAATCATCTGGATCTTCCTTGTAGATGACACGGGCAACTGGAAAAAAATCATCCTTTTGTGGAGAGAAGAAATAAGAAGAAAATAAAGTTAGATAAGCAACAGAGAGTGATGTTGGGGAACAGGGGCTCTGTGGGCTGTTTGAAATTGAGCAGTTCCTATGTTGGAAGGACAGAGGTAACAGCAGATTAATTCTTCTCGGGTGCAGCCATCTCAGAATTTTTGGAAAAATACTCCATATTCCTCTTCCTTGACTGAGGAAACTTCCAGGTGCCTGTTCTAAAGATCCAAATAGCTAGAATGATACTTGCTGGATAGAGCACACTTTACTCTCCTCCTGATAATCTTTATCCCATTTCTCTACCTCCAAATAAAGCCCTCTTGAATCTTCATCTCTGGAGTTGTGAAGCAACCTAAGTGAAAATAGTATATCATGTTATCTAAAGAGATCCACGGAAATTTCAGTCTAGTTTTCTAAGTGTTTCAAATATCTATTCGACTCCCAGTTATATTTTGGTGAGAGAGAAAGCTTATCCCAGAGTAGCTTCATTGGTGGTAGAACAACGGGCCTCTTGGGCTTTCCCTGCCCCCAGTGCCCCTCCATTCCTGTGCCCTCCACAGCCTGCTCACAAGAGCACGGGCAGAGAGCTCAGTTCTGCGTCATATCATTCCTCCCTTCCCCCTCTGGAACCTTGGGTTTGCATGGCTGTAAAATATAAAATCCTTTCCTTGACCTGTAAGAATAAATCTCTCTAACTACTAACTCCAAATTTTAAAAATTAAAAGAGTTGTTTGATCACCTTATATTGATCCCAGAAGTGCAGGAGGAATCTCCCAAACCAATAACAAGATGACCAGATGCAAAGATATCCAACCCTGGAATGATAAGATTGACAGCAGCTTATTTATTTATTTATTTTTTTATAGCAGCTTATTAATCACACGCACTTGCTTGCAGTCTAGGGGAAGAGAACATAGCACGCCATGGTGGGCCACCCAGGGTTGAGCTCAGCAGCAGAGGTAAAGGAAGGGGCGTGGAAGCATAGGCCTTGTAGTGACAAGAGGGGGAGATGACCTCTGGTTCCTGTGAGAGGACGTGATTGGCTTATTTGCATAATTTCATGGGCTGGCAGGGAAGGTAAACCTGTTAGATTAAGGACAAGGTGGCACATGGCTGGTCTGGCTGATAGGGGAAATACTACCGTGGGGAAACTCTCCCAGGGGGAGTGAGGGTGGCATAGCTGATAAAAGCAGAGAAACTCACAAGGAGGCCTGTGGGACCTTGAGAGGTTTCAAGATGTGAAGGCAACACATGAAATTTTAGAACTTACAGTAACAGAGGACTATTGAAGTTCAGGCTGAGTTATATAGACGCAACTTGAATGGAAGCAAATAGCATTTGTTAGAATAATAGCTTAAAAGTTGGGAGATGTGATTTCAAAAAATTTAGAGGGGAGTTTTAATTGTTTCTATAAATTATTCATCTTTTAAAGTTATAGAGAAGATGGTGGATCACGTACTTTCCTGTAAAGTGCTTTTTTTATATAAAGAAAATGGATTTTACTTATACTTGTAAATATTTCATATTGTAGGTAATCATGATAGTCTGTGTTTTCTAATATTAGACTTAAGATCCATAAAGATTAGAGACTATGACATTGAGAAATTGTAAGGGCCTCCAGGGATGTTTCAGATATAAGAAAGTGCAGTGAGCTTGTCTGTATAACTGATCACACCTCCACTTGGCAGCTTATTCAGGAATCAATGACACACGCAGAGACAGTGTCTCCATTTCTGATGAGAAAGGGATAGGAGACAAGCTATGCTGTAGACTGGTGATATTTACTCTTCAGATCTACATATAATAAGGAAAATCTTCAATATTCTATATGTAGAAAGAGAAATGAAGCCTGTCATTATCTTTATTACATTGAGTGGCTTATTTACATACAGAAATACATCAGAGAGTGAAAGATTTTAGTAAAAATTAACAGTTGCTTCCAAGTATTTACTCAACAGTTGCTACCAAGTATTACAATCATATAAAATTGGACTGTTTGGATTTTTGTAAAAACCCATCTGGATAGGATTCCTATGGTTTTAATCAGATAAATCTATTGCTATCTTGATACAGAGTTAAATAACTTATTACCTAACATAGTATAGAACCCAGCACAATCAATTCTCCATAAATATTAATCTCCTTTTCTCTTCCTCTTAATTGCAATACTCTAGAGGTTTAACTATGTATGCTGAAATCACAATGCAGCTTTAAAATATTTTTCATCCATTTCATTTTACATAGATTCCATGTAACTCAACAGTCTATTTCTAGATGAACCTCATTTGCATAAAAAATGTGCTTTTGAGAAGTTGTGGATTGAATTATATTTTAAATGCACTCAGGAAACTAATTATTTGAAAGCACATTGTGGTGAATTTTTTGTAATTTTGTGTTACTGTGGATTGAATTTTATTAAAATAGTCAACTTCTTTTTTTTTTTTTTTAAATAGGCAAAGAAGACTTTATTCAAGATAGTTGTAATAGAGGAGAGAGACTGAACTCCCCAGAAACAAATGGTGGGATGATTTCTTTTTAAATTCAGCTAAGCTACTTTTTTCTAATATTTTTTCTTTTATTATCGGGGATTCATTGAGGGTGGACTTCTTAGATCTACCAGTGATGAGAGAAATAATTCACAGCAGACTATAAATGTTCAATAGAAGTAATTGAAGCGCAGAATATTTAAAGAAATTTTAACTTTAAGGGATGCTGAAACACCTGCTTGTACCATAAAGGAACTTTAAAGCCAAGTTCAGGTCTATATTCACCTTTCCTGATTCTGAAAACCTATCTCTCCTTCCAGTTGGATTTATATATAGTCTTCCCAAGGCAGAAGGATTGCCCAAGTGACTTTATTTTAAGGTCTTTTATAATTCTTTTACCACAGTCTAGACAAAGGAATTTTTTTAAAAAATGCTTTCTATTCACACAGGGTGAAAAAAAATGAAACGATGCATCAATCTCTGAAATGGCATCCAAAATAGAAGAAAGAATTCTTCAAAGATTATTGTTCTCATAATTACTATTTCATCCCCATTTTGTTGACTAAATTTATGTTTTTGTTGCAACTAGATTGCAAAATCCTTTAAAAATTAAGAAGCGCTTTTCAGAACTTTGTTCACCAAAGGGCTGAAGACTTTTAAATTATCTGTCAGTGAAGAACTGCAGATTCAGAAAAGATGGCCTTTAAATGCTCTATTGTTATATACTTCTGTATTAATTTATTCTCAAATTTAAGAAATACGAACTATTAGTAATTATAATGGCAAACTAGGGGACTATTATACTTGTAAGTCTTTAAATTTAAAATTTCTTTCTAAAGGAGACTATATCAACCCACCCAACAAATATTTACTTATGTCTCTGACATTACTTGTTAGGTATATTGAATAAGGCATGGTACCTATTTTCAGATAGAATATAGACAATTGAGATAAAGAAAGCTGATGTACAAGTAACAGTTATCACTGCTATTAGGTAATGAAGATAAAGTGAGAAGGGAGCTAGAGAAGGGAGAAATTATTTATGGCTGCAGAAAATAGGAAATTACTATTTGTGGGGAAAAGCACGGAGAAACATCCTAGGAGTAACAGCTCCAGGGTAGATAGGCAAAAGGTCCTTGGGAGAAAATTCAGATCATATGAAGCCTTGAATGGCCAGTTGAACAATTTAATCTACTTTCCTTTGAAGTGGAAAGTTGCAGAAGGTTTTTAAGGAGGTCAGGCTTATGGTAAATATATGATACAAGAAAATTATACTTTATTGATGTGTAATTTGGTTTGAAAGAAGGGGGAGGGGAAGGTTCAGAGGTGAAGAGAAGTTCTGGGAATATTGTGCCAAAGTGTGAGGAAATGAGAGCTGTTCAAATTCATATTCAAGAAAAAACAGATGAGTTCAGGGTGAACATCAGAAGAATCAGAGGGGATGGAGAACATTACAGGGAATGCCGGAGAGGAAAGGTACAGGTGTTTCAGTATTCGTCTCTATGCCTGGGAGAATGAAAGTAACATTACATCAATGTAAGTGGGAAACACAGGACTAGAAACAGGTTTGGGAATAAAATGCCTACCTTACTATTGTGTAATCTTGGGTTATACACCCTGCTTAATGTTTGATGTAGGTGTTCATAGGTGCTGCAAAAAATTTAATGATTTTCATATTTTATTCTTCAGACCTTTACATATTTAGGTGACTTTCGTAGCTCTTTCTAAAAATTATATAAGGATTTATTGAACTTGCTAAATTACATTTCTGGAATATGGCAATCCCCAAACATTGGGAACTAATGCATTCTTGACCTTCATAGGCTTTTTGGCACTGCTCAATGCTCCAAATCATGATAACTAAACTCCTTAATTAGGAAAAATATTGAAAAAGTGCAAATCACATTCCACTTTTTGAAATTCCATAACTTATGTGCCCTGGTCTTTCATTTTATAGTTATTTAAAAAGTATGCCTAAGATGGACACAGAATAAACTTTCTATGTGTGAGTATGTAATGGACTTGGGAGACATTTTATTAGAATAAGTTCTCTAAAATTTTTCTGTAAAGAGAGCTGTTTTGATTTCTCTGAAATTTTTCGATTAGTGGAGAATGGGATACGAGGGTAAGGTGTTGATTATAAAAGTAACATTAAGCTGCAAATAGAATTGTTCATAAATTTTCTGAACATTAGTGCTACTGCAGTTAGTGTAAACACTGAATATATATTTGTACAAAATAGTAAAGAAAATATTATGTATTTAATTGTTACTGTAAAGTCCAAGGGGCTACATAAAAAGGTTGGCTAAGTATAGTTGTCAGGACAAATTAACATATTTTTAAATGCCCCTGTGAATAACTCTGGAATAATTAAGTAAATCAGAAGTACTAGGATTATGTTTATTAATTTAAGATAGTTAAAACACATGCACTCAAGCTAGACCTCCCATTTGATCCTGCAATCTCATTACTGGGCATCTACCCAGAAGGAAAAAAATCCTTTTATCATAAGGACACTTGCACTAGACTGTTTATTGCAGCTCAATTTACAATCGCCAAGATGTGGAAACAGCCTAAATGCCCACCAACCCAGGAATGGTTTAACAAGCTGTGGTATATGTACACCATGGAATACTATTCGGCTATTTAAAAAAATGGAGACTTTACAGACTTCATATTAACCTGGATGGAAGTGGAAGACATTATTCTTAGTAAAGCATCACAAGAATGGAGAAGCATGCATCCTAAGTAGTCAATTTTGATATGAGGACAATTAATGACAATTAAGGTCATGGTGGGGGTGGGGAAAGGGGAGAGCAGAGAGAGAGAGAAGGAGGGAGGGGGTGGGGCACTGGTGTGTGCCACACCTTTTGGGGGCAAGACACGATTGCAAGAGGGACTTTACCTAACAAATGCAATCAGTGTCACCTGGCTTATTGTACCCTCAATGAATCCCCAACAATTAAAGAAAAAAAAAAAAATGTAACTATCACAAGAATTATACTGTACAACCAAAAGGTGGGGAGAGTGTATTCCAACCTTGTTACAACATGACAATGCAGACATTTTGTAATCCCTTTTTGGAATTTTAATATTGGCCTACAAAATTCAGCTGGCTTTTAAAGCAACCTAACAAATAATACAACTGTGAAGAAAATGTAAATATATGCTCTTTTCATCCCCCTCCTGGCACAAAATCTAAAATGTAACAACAGAGAAGCAATGTCCTTCAGGCCTCCCAGGAGCTCCAGCCAGAAGTGCTGGCAGGAGCCCGGGCTCCCCCAGAGGTGTCTGCCTGCTCAGATTCGGCTTCCCACAGTCTAAACACAGCGGCACGTGATAAGACAACTCTGCTTTATTAATACTCCGAAAGTAAACAAAAGGAGGATTCTCCCCTAAGAAGACTTTCAGCACCCAACTGCCTTCATTTTTAAATGTTTATTGAACATCGTGCTGGGAGTGGGGTGCTCGGACCTGAGTCTTACCCATTGCAAGTTTCCAGTAAAATTCCATACAAACAGCAAAGAGTGGAAGTGCAAAGGTCAACGCCGCCACGGCTTTGGATGAGGCAGCCTTGACCTCAGTGTTGTCTCCACTCACTAATCAGTGGTCTAAGGCACGTGACTTAACTGCTGGGTGTTCTGTTTCCTTTTCTGTGAAATGGGGGCAGTAAGATGGTCTTTCCGAAAAATAAGCCGTGAAGATTCATAATGATGTGTTTTTAGCATAGGACTTGGCGTTAAGCCAAGTGTTCAGTAAAGGATGGCTCTCTGTGCTGGAGCTGAATCATTATCTATTAAGCCTATTTAATGAGTACTTAGTAGGTCCCTCTCACAGGTTAGGCACTAGGGACACAGATAAAACCGAAAGAGCCTGTCTTACTACTCTGAGAGACAGATAGTAACTATTAGCTGATTACAATGTGGTGAGCGCAGTAAAAAACAACATGTTTTTCTAACAGCTTTTCTGACGCATAATCAGTGCATAAGAAAGTCCTCATATGTAAGTATATAATTTAGTAAGTTCTAAAATATGTATGCAACTGTGAAACATCACTACAATCAAGATAACGAACATACCCATCACTTCCCCAAACTCGGGTACCAATGCCTTTTCCCTATACTACCGCCACCCACCATCTCTCAAGCTGTCCTTGAGCACCTGTTCTCATTCATTATAGTTTATTCCCCATTTGTAAAAGAATTTTATAGAAAAGGAATCATACAATAGTCACTCTTTTTATCTGGCTTATTTCACTCAGCATAATTGAGACTCATCTATGTTATGTCAATAATTTGAAAACATATTGGACAATAAGATTCCTCATCTAGGGCGGCACCTATGGCTCCAGGAGTAGGGTGCTGGCCCCATATACCAGAGGTGGTGGGTTCAAACTCAGCTCCAGCCAAAAACTGCAAAAGAAAGAAAAGAAAGAAAGAAAGAAAGAAAGAAAGAAAGAAAGAAAGAAAGAAAGAAAGAAAGAAAGAAAGTCCTCATCTAGTCTACTCTATATACAGACCCACCCCTTCTCCTTCAATTACCATCTTTTCCAGCAGATTCATGCCTATGAACTCTGAGGAGTACAAATAAATCTAAAGGGAGCCACTTTTCCCAGAGTTCTCTTCACAAATGGAACAAATACTATTTCCCTATCATTCACTGCTTTACCCATTAAGTATCTCAGACCAACAACTATTTTTATTGTCAGAATATAAAGATAAATGTTTTGCACTTCCCACATCAAGCCAACAAGACTAAAATGACTAATCTTGAATCAATCACTGAAGCGGACGCTCAAGATTGTTTTGTCTACATAGACGCATTATCACTTTTTAAAACACAAAATGAGCGCACATCTGGCTTGTCATAGATGGTAGGAATTTTTGAGCAACTGTTCTACAGATGTCCTAGGATCTAAAACACTGTTCCTACGAAGGCTGACAATTTCCAGCTGAGTGGTCAAGTACGCTACTCAAAGGCATGAACTTCTAGGAGAGCACCCACACGGAAGGCGAGGGGAGCGCTTCCTTCCAGCAGATTTGTAGGTGACTGCAGGATGTACAAACTGGAGTAAGAACTCTCTTTCATTTCTACCTCTAATTTCTTATATACTATCTAAGTCGTATAATGGGTTAAGATGAGATGTAACTCTCAGGCACCAAGTCCAATAACTGGCGTGTAGTAGGTACCCCGGGAAGCAGGGCTGTGAGAGTTGAGCACGCCTGATAGAAGATATAACATAGTCATGCTGGTAACTTCTTTAGGGAAATTGGTCCCTCCAGGACGATGCTGAATCCTACAGTGTTAAATGGTGGGTCATTCAACAAAACCCCACACTGCCTATGTGTTCAGCACCAAGTCGGCCAACAAGTGACTGTCTGAGACATTCACTGAGTGTCTACTAAGTGCCTGGCACCAAACAAGGCCTTTTAAAGGATGAACAAGGTAAAAGGATCTGACTTAATTCCTATTGAATGTTCTAACTTTACTTAGTTTAAATGTAAAACAAGGGGACATACAAACACTTATAGACTTGCTCTGTATTGTTTCAAATACAATTTATCGCCCTGTAGGGTTAAGTTAGAAACCCATGATAATAAGGTGTGTGCTAACACATGACATCACACAAGCTTCACACAATGTTCAATTAGCCTCACAGTTACCTTGATATCTCAATTCCTAGATGTCCTTCACTTAAACATCTTTTGCGATCCTTGAATGACAACCACAGTAATGGCAACAGCCATTGAGTGTGTGCCTACTGTGAGCCAGGCACTGCCAGGTCAAATTGCCCAGTCCACTCGCTGGGAACATTAACCACATAGAAGAAAGCATAAATAAGCCATTCTTTGGAAATAAAATAACATACCTGTTATTCTGATATTTGCTTAAATCACCTTCCTAAATGCTGATGTTGATGTTGTATCTGTTACTGAAAACTTTCAGAGCACTCAAATCATCTCAGGACAGCTTCACAGCAAACCATCAGCCTAAAAACAACTTGTACTTTTTGCTGACTTGCGGCTGTGTCCAAACCAAAAACATACAGTGAAATTAAATGATATTGTCCATAAGAGCTTCACACACTTAGGTATAGATGAAAAGAAGCATTTGCCAAAAGCTGCTAACACTGCTTACATGATTATTAATGGTAACAGGGCCTGCGCATGAACAGCGTCAAACGGGAACTAGGGAGGGAGGGAGGGAGGGAGACAGAGAGAGAGAGAGAGAGAGACAGAGAGGAAGGAACTATATACACAACATTCCAGCTGAAATCCTAGAATTAAATGCTGACACCCCAAAGGCATGTAGGTTAAGCGACTGCAGCAGATGAAAATATTTCAAAGCCAGATCCATTTCCTGTCGAAAATTCCTTACATTCCATGACTAAATCCTAAAGTCTGGGAGCAGCATTGCAATCTGATTGTGCTGATACGCACAGAGGACCATAGGTCGTGCTGTCAGCAGAACCCCTAAACAGAACACTGCTGCAGTCTTTTTTTTTTTCTTTTTTTTTGGTAGAGACAGAGTCTCACTTTACTGCCCTCCATAGGGTTCCATGGCGTCACAAGGCTCACAGCAACCTCCAGCTCTTGGGCTTACTCGATTCTCTTGCCTCAGTCTCCCGAGCAGCTGGGACTACAGGCGCCTGCCACAACGCCCGGCTATTTTTTTGTTGCAGTTTGGCTGGGGCTGGGTTTGAACCTGCCACCCTCGGTATATGGGGCCAGGACCCTACTCACTGAGCCACAGGCGGCTGCAGTCTTAAGGCCAAATGAAAGTGTCTGGAAGGCAATTCCCACGTCTGCAAAGAAAGAGTGGCAATTGTGACCTTGAGCCCCTTTTAAAGGTTCTTCTGCTTTAAAATCTTACTGGGTTCCTATAGCAAGATCCAACCACATTTTTTTAAGATTTTAATAACACAGCAAGATGAAGATGCCTTGATATATCTACGGTCCTCACGGCAAACACTAATGTTTATGGAGTACAAAAGTGCTAGCCATCCGAAGTACTCAAACTACGTTTCAGCCTGTAATTTCCATTTTGACTAAGAGTCCCTAAAACACTCCACAATGTCTGTATGTAATTGAGAATGCCTTACTTGTCTCAAATTCTGCTAAAAAGGGGGTGGGAAGAGAGGTTGCTAGCACCTTGAAGCAAGTAAAACAACCCCTCATATCACATACAACATTGAATCACCATCAATGTCAAGTGCTTGTCTGTGAAATCTCATTAGCAAATTACCCTTTATAATCTATCTTCCTAGTGCTGCAACCCTTTAATGCAGTTCCTCCTGCTGTGGGGACCCCCAACCATAAAATTATTTTCGTTGCTATTTCATAACTGTAATTTTGCTACTGTTATGAATCGTAATGGAAATATCTGATATGCAGGATGTATTGAGGCTACCCCTGTGAAAGGGTCATTTGACCCCCATAGGGGTCGCGACCCACAGGTTGAGAACCCCTGATCTAGAGCTACTGATGGCTATAGAGATATGCAACGCTGGGTACATGGAGATTCTCTTGCCAAAGAGAAGTCACTAGGATTATAGTGAAGGAGTGTCAGTTCATCTACAGCCCAGAAGGGGAATGTGAAGGGATAACTCAGGTTCTACCTATGACTATCCAGCTCTTACTTGAATAAGAATCCCAGAGTAGGCTCAGCACAGTAGCCTCTGAATATATTGAGTGACCTATGTCTTCCTGAACTTGACCCTGAATGGTGTATAGAAACCATTATTCATGACTGCTCACGGTTTCTCCTCATATTTCATATTTGACTGAGAAAAAAGCGATTCTAACAGCCAAATTAATTTCAGGGAAAATTCATACTACGTCTTCTGACTGTGTGGTTGCAGGGGAGAGGAAGGGGGGCCATGGTCACAGCCCCTGATACACTCATACATGCCAACAGCCTGCCAAAAATCACATGCTCAAACCTTCTATTTCCAGATGCTGAACAAATTTAAACTCTGTTGACTGAGTTTGGGAATAGGTAGTTTGTCTCATTTAAATATTGGAGTAATATTATTCAAAAACAAGTTCTAATATGGCTTGTAATAAACTCCTCACTGAGGTTAATGATGCCTACACTTGTGGGATACTGATGAGGCAGGATTGCCTAAGAAGCACTCAGAATAAAATAAAATGAAACCAAGTGCCAGAACACAGTCCATCTCCTTTGCCCTATCTTGTACCACTGAGAATTAATTAGATTAGCTGTTTGGAATATTGATTCTCAAAAAAAAAAATGTACTTTGATATCTGAAAACAGACAATTTTGTTTTTACCTTTCAAACCTGACAAGGTTTCCTGTTTTCTATCTTATCTTCGAGAGAGAAGGCAGCTAAGTACAATTCCCATACGCCTCAGTGCATTGTGACCAAATCAACAAAAATAATTTTAATTAACAGATACAGTTCTGGCTTAGTTGGTAGGAAACTTACTTAAAATTGTTTCAGGAAAAAGCCTGGAGAATAATAGTGTGAACAGATTATTATGGAGCTTTCTTAGTATCTCTATTATACAGTCTTCCACATCGAGGCAGATCCTGGCAGAAACAGATGGTCCAAGTCTCTATTTAACAATGAATGATTAAAAGCAAAGGAAAAGAGGCAAGATACTATTTAATCCTTCTTCACGAATAAACATCAATAAAGCAGGGAGGTCATTGAGTATTTTTCCATTGATAACCCCAAAAGAAGTACTCCTCACTAATTAATTGTGTACCAGTAACATCATTACTTTTGGAAATCCAATGCAGACATTAATTCTATTAGAAGGCTACCCAGAAAATGTGTTCCATGGACCCTCCAGTCAACCATGAAGCACCTGTGAGGTGCTGGGTTACAGGAACATAGAGCAAAGCTGTCATTATCTGTTAAAGGATGTGAACTTCATTCACGGATTTCAAGTCCTTACCAACAGAAAAATCACAGAGGTTTGTCCAGCCCAGACGAATCTTCCATTAAGGATCAATCATACAAGCCAAGAGGCCTGGGCTCTTTAGGCCTCTTGTCAATACACTCAAGTTCTTTTGGCCCCTTTGAATAAACCTGGCACCAGTTCCACGAGCAGCAGGATAGGGCGTCGCTAGTGCCAAAATACCGCAAGCATTCAAGCACCAGTGACCTTAAATCGAGGTCATTATTACCATCTCCTACCGTTTCTTGACAGTTGGCTGCTGTTCTCTGAATGTCAGAACCCTCTATTCTACTGAATCATTTTAACTTGTGGACCAAGTTTGCTTAAGGGTGCTCCAGATAACGTCTTTCCAGTATTAAAGAAAACAGTTCCTTCTGTCACTAATAAGAAATGTGTTAAGAAGGATCCAGAAACCCCAGAACGGTGATAGATTTGTGTGTTTGCCAAGTCTATTTTAGGGTAATTTTCGTTTTTAAGCAGAAATCTGAGTGAGCAAGTTAAAAATAATAGAAAGAATGAGATGGATATATACAACAGCACAATAGAGAAGGTTTAAGATGAACAGAAATTTGTGTCCTTAGATTCAAGGTCCACTGACCATTGTTACGAAGCAGCTAGGAAGGCGGAAGAATGCCTCCATCCCTAATGGGAAAGACTAAGATGGTTGGACTCTATTAGTGCTTCCATTGGTGCCTGAATGAGATGACCTTAGGATTGCATCTTCTTATAATACTGGATGCAGTCACACACTAAACCATATTCAATTACTGTGCTGAACAGTAACGTGTTACGCGGTTGGTAGCCTAGGACCCATGGGCTATCCCACAGGGCTACGAGGCTATCCCATCTAGGTCTGTGTAAGTACACTCTACACATGTAGGCACAATGTCAAAATTACCTATGGACACATTTCTTAGAACATATCCCCATCATTAGGCAGCGTACAACTATACATCTGTGGTCTCTGTCAGTGAATTTTTAGGTATGCTCATTCTTTTTCAGGCAAGGAGTGTGTCTCAATCTTACAAACCTACAGTTCTTGAATTATTTGCTCTTTTCTAAGGCCAAGTTGTTTCAAATGCTCCTAACATTTATGCCCATCCTTAAGTCTCTTTTACACTTGAAGATCTCCCAATTAACATTGTCTTGTATCCTCCTTCCAATCCTTTTTTCCCATTTTTCTAAGTCAACACCTCTGTAGTCCCAACAGAAACAACTGGACTCTGTCTTACAGAAGCACACGTCTATTATGGCCTTAAATGTCACCATTTTAAAAGTCCCCATGCATTTTCCATGGTGGAGAAAAATAATAGGGCCTTGGAAAGGCAGGGGGTGGGAGTGGAAAACAACCTGTTATGTAACCACTTTGGTAGGGGCAAGGTCTTCCCTGGCAATATTATACTTCTTACAAGGTACAGGGTATCTATGACACTTTGAGAATCCTGTCACCATCAGCACTAGACTTAAGTTGTTGACAATTTCACCTTTCCAATTTTATTTGATATTTGGCAGCACACCAATCCCTACTTCTGAAAATTTCTGAATGCCCTCAAAATTCAATCCATTAATATACTACATATAGGGTATAATAAGTATACAAAGTAGTAAAATACACAATTCAGGACTTACAACATCCATGTTGGCACGTACCTCCTTTAATAAGAGTTTCAATAATATTTAGTTAATTACATTCGGCTTTTAATTTAGAAAAGAAAAGGGAAAACAGTGTTAAACATTCAATTGCTTATCAGTTTTTGGCTGCGAGCTATTTAGAGATGTTTACGGAAAAACTTGACAGGTTTAATGAAACAATGATGGCCGTTCCCTCTGAAACATGCCGAATGATGGTCAAGTTTTCTAAACAGTCTTACTAGTAGACTTCTCCAGTAAGCCCACATACTATATGTCTGGTTCCACCAGCCAAGTCATGGTTCACTACAAGTTCACTGGGTGTGTTTCCAAACCTGTTTTTTCTAGTTGTGTTTAATAAACAGCAAGTAAATAGATGATACCATGTAAATTAATAAAATATGAATAATATGAATTTAAAAAGCAACTGATATTATTATTTGTATCAAAATCAGGCAGAATGTTTGAATGGACTTCAAAAAAATGAATCATTATAAAGATGACTGAATCAGAGGTAAGTTGGATAACTAAGAAGTTCTGGGAGAATTTATAAAGTCTACAAGGATTCTGCACTTAGATGGTTTGACATAATCTTTAGAGATGTAGATTAGAAATCATAGAGATTAACACTGAGGAGAAGGTTCATGCAAGAAAGTTCCAAACTAGCCCTTGACTTAACATCAAATACTGGCAAATTACAAAAAGAAAAACATGTGTATACAGATATGGATAAAAATGTTAAACTGAAGAGTGGAAGGTTTGTAATTTCTTATGCCTTTTTAATCAACTATTAGCATCAATCAAAATGGAAAAGAGACTGTAAACAATAACTTTTTAACTATCTCATACATTAGCTAAGATGTTAGGAGTACAGCAAAACAAATCATTTCTGTGGATTCAAATTTAAGAATATGGTTGAAATGTATCAAAAAAAATGCTGAAATACCCCTACTACTAATCTTGCTTAAAAGTTTAAGAATCATTTTTCAGGACAAGAGCTTTCAAAAATTCTGTCTCACCTACATGGGAAGATTTTACCACAGTGTCGCATAATGGTCTCCGTGACCATCGGCACAGCTGTCTACTGAGTGGGCCCTTCTGGGAACAGACAGTAGGTTTCATATGAGAGAGCCCCTGCCGTAAACAGCCAGGATCAGTCTACCTACTGTGTGGGAATATCTTCCTCCAGATCAATGGCTCCTTTTTGCCGGGACATACTTATTTCTTTCACTAGGGTTGCGTGTCATCATACAGCGTTCCACAGATAGCACTGGTGTTTCTGTAGTCTGCTCCGATCATATAATGCATGCGCATTTGGAATCATCAGAAGGAAACATCTCTCTTCAATACAAAAAAAGGGTGAACAAAAATACCTGCTAAGCAAATTGCCTGTCTCACTGGCTCCTTGATAGGAAAAGTCAGGAACCTACTTAAATATTTATTTTTAATTCCTCTGGCTAAGATTCTGACATGCAAAAATACAAAATGCAGAGCTTTTTAGTGTCAAGTGATGTCCAAAGCAACAGGCAGTCTGTGTTACAGGCAGGTCACCTGTAAGGGATTGTGTAAGGGGGTAAAGAGGGTTAGTCTTCTAGAACCTGGGCATTCATATCCCCTGGGAGATCTGAAAAACCTCTTTCTAAATACAGAGAAGTTCTAGCTCTTTTACCTTTCTTCCACTCATCACAAGAGCATGAAAAGAAATAAACTCAGTTTAAACTCAGTTTATTCTGAGTTTGTGTCATCTAACAAAGTTTGTGTCATCTAACAATGGCCACAGAGGAGAAAAATGAGAGAAATAGCATCCCAAGAACAGATTTGTGTTCAAATTTCTTAGAACATGCATTATTCCAAGTAGGTCAAAGTAATTTACAAAAAGAAAGAAAGAAAGAAAGACAGAAAGAAAGAAAGAAAGAAAGAAAGAAAGAAAGAAAGAAAGAAAGAAAGAAAGAAGAAACCCACACACAAAAACAAAACAAAACAAAAACACTTTCTAAAGGTAGCAAATCAAAATACAGAGAAAATTCAAAATACATGACTTACTCAAGGTCATAGTCAGTCAACGTCAAAAAAAGACCAAAATTACCTTTACCTAAAGTAATCTTTCTAAATTATTTAGAGAATAATAAGAGAATTCATGTGAAATGGTCTGAAATGTGCTGAGCACTTTTAAACTATTTTACATAGGGTCAATCCTTTCTGTGACTATCCCAGCATCCTGCTGGTTAGAATTTGGAATATTTCAGACCTTAGATGGCTCACACAATGCAACCCATACATTCTAAAGAAAACAAAAGTCTTAATGATTTATGTAAATCTGGGCACAAGGTCAGACACCTATAACCCAGCTACTCAGGAAGTTAAGGCACGTGGGCTCAGGTGTTGAGGCTGCAGTGATCAACCATGGTGCCTGTAAATCCAAGCTGGGCAACATTGCAAGACCCTAAATCTAAAATTAATAGACCGTGCCTCTAAAAATGATAATAACTTATGCAAGAATTCCCAAGGCTTATCTTTTGTATGATATTCGGCACATTGCTGAAGATTAAAAAACAAAGAAGATGTGCTGGCTAGATACATTTTCTTTCAGAAAAGTATCCCTGCCCACAGGGAATTGGTCTTTGTGTAAAGAACCCTTCCATTACTTGAGTTACTTACTCTACAGAGTATGGAGCTATAAATCAAATCAAGAGTTTTCTTTCACATGTTCTTTTTAAACGATCATGTAAGTTTTCTCTTTATTCCTATTGTTAAAATACTGCACATTCATTATAAAAAATGAAACAGAAAGAAAGAAAGGAACAAAGAGAAATAACATGAATTTTGCTACCCAGAATCAGCCACTGTTAATATTTTCTGGTATTTCATTCCAGGTTTTTTTTTTTTTCCTATGCATTTTTTGGCACATTTATATATGTATAAATTTTTTATATTTTAATAGCATTTTAAGAAATTACTCAAGCTGTCTTATGATTTCACTTCCTATAGTTTAATAAAATTTAATCAATCCTCCTCTGCAAATTCTAAGGGCTTCTTTTAAAGAGAAAGTAAGGTCATCTCCAGAAATACACACTTTCTTTTTATGTCCAAATTTAAGTGAATCTTGAATATAAGAAAAGCTCCCATTTTCCATATGAGGTGATCTCTTCCAAAAATGAACTGTGGGATTCTTTTTTTACAACTTCCTTATATTAACTTTCAAGACGAAGACTGAAATGGCTAAATGCTTGTGCGTGGTATTTCCTCCATTCAGTTGTAGGCACGCGTTCAAAATCACATCGTACTTTATGAAACACATTTAACTCAAAAAAGGATTTTGTCTTCTCTCCTCCTCACATTTCATTAAGAACTCTCTGGGCACAAAAGAATCTTTACTATCACTAGAGTCACTTTTTTAGTGATAATGTCCTGAGCAAATCAATTTCCCTTCTAGGTTGTTTGATGTATAGCACTTTTTAAAAATTCACGTATGACGTAGTTATCGTTAAGTACAATTTGCTAAATGGTCTGGCCATTTGCCGCCGTAAGTCCTGCAGCACATAACTGTGATCACCATAGCAATGACACTTCCGGGGGTGTTTTATCTGTTCTAGAAAAGACTTGTTTACAATAATTCCCAGCACTTACAGTTATGACATCATGCCCAAATTACCAAACTTGTGTTAAATTTCTTTCCTTCTTTTTTTAATGTGATTTTGCCAAGTGATTTCTTTAAGCATCATAAGCAAGCATTCATGAAAGGCCATTTTGATGTTCAAAATAAAGTACTATATAATTGAAAGATTATCTGCAATATAACAGCCTGTATAAGAATTTGTCCATATATAATACAGCATAATTGAGCGACAATATTCTATGGGGAAAACTAATATTAGGGCATACACTGTAACAAGAACACAATAATAACCGTCCTCATAGTATGTTTTGGCTTGTGTCTTGTGTTCCTATCCATCCGCTGGTTCATGGGACTCTAAGACACTACAACCACCACATTGTGGGATAAATAAATCTGAAAAACTTCTACTACAGCACCATTCAATGTCACAACATCAGGAACCTTCTATGTATTCTAACAAGGTAGCCACGTACCACATGTGGCTGTTGAGCCCTTGTTGTGGCTTGTGCTACTAAAGAACTGAATTTTTAGTTTTAGTTACCCTTAAATTGAAATAGCCACAGGTGGGTAGTGGCTACCTGGTGCATAGCAGAGTGGATAAAATCCTTAAAACAATATTTAGGTAAACAATGATAATTCTTTAGATGAACCCTAAGAAGAGAGGCCTCTCTTCCTTAATAAAGCATCAGGGAATCACTGTAAATAGCTCATTGCCCCAGGCACAGGGAAACTAAAATGCCTCTAACCCAGCATCACGCAAAACTACCACCAAAAGGAAGATCATTTCCACAATCCAAGCACATATTTCCCAGGGCACTTTGCTTTGAAACCTTTGGGCAAATGTGAGAAACATTAGGGAAGCTATCATTTTATTTTTAAACTGTCCTAGAATTCTATGGGGGTGGTTAGTTGGTTATTCAGAGGGCTAATACAAACTGAACGGGTAAGATTTCAGAATCCTGTTTACTATAAGAAGTCTGGCAGAGATGTACTGTTTAATGTAAATAAACACAAGTCACAACTTTATTTTTTGTTGTTTTTTTTATTGTTAAGTCATAGCTTAATTACTGCGATCATGGGGCACCATACAGTGGTTTTATAGACCGGTTATGTTAACCAGTGTGATGAAAATGTGTCAAACAACATTATTTTTCAATGAAAATTTAAAGCTAGAAAGAAAAGTATCTCTCAAGCATCTAGAGAATGAACAGCCGATAACTTACAGAGTGAATTAAAATATAAAATTCTAACTACGCATAAAATTCTGAACAAATCTCAGGGCATACTGGTGTCCCAGAATCTCTGTAATGAAAGAAGTAGATTTGCAATCATACAACACATTAACAACAGAAATAAAGTTCAACCACCTCAGTTACATGAGATTTCTCATTTCATTAATATGCTTACAGATCTTACCTGTCTACAGCATTGATTAGAAAGAAAAAACAGCACTGTGTCTGATCAGGCTTCTGACTCTAATATTAACTGAAAGGAGAGGCATAAGCAAAAATTGAGTTACAATACATAATTCTGAAATGCTGCCACTGAATAAAGACTTAGCACTGTTTCCTTCCTTTTCCATTTTCTTTGCAACAAATCTGTCCTTTAAGACTAAGATGTTAAGATATGACTTATCCTTGCTGAAGCCATCTCCTTATAAATGCACATCTCCCAACAGGCTTCACAGCCCTGATCTCTTCCTTCAAGTTGTCTTGCTCCTGATTCAAGCAGATAATTTTGCTCTCTTTAATCCAGTGAAACTGAATAAGTTCTTTGCACTTCAAAAAGAATTACGGGAACAGAAATTCTCTCTCCAGACAAGTAGAGGTAGGGTTCTAATCTGTTGATGGGTAATGTGTTTCTTACATTACCACGAAGCCACCTAGAGCAGTTCAAAAGAGATCAGAGCAGATGTACGGTTCTGAGGCCTTCAGCACAAACTGTATGAGTTAAAAGGAGAAAGATTCAGGTAGAACACCATACTTGAAGTATAACTTGTGGCTGCTATTATACATATAGTTTGAATGTGTCTCCCTAAAATTCGTACGTTGAAGCCCTAACTCCTGACGTGATAGTATTTGGAGATAATTAGGGTAATAAGGTTGTGGCTGGGGCCCTAATAATGGGATTAGTGTCCATAAAGGAAGAGATGTCAGGCCAGAGGTGGTGGTTTATGCCTGTAATGCCAAGACTCCGGGAGGCAAGAGGATGGCATAAGCTCAGGAGTTTGAGGTTACAGAAAGCTATGATCATGCCACTGCACTCCAGCCTGGTCTCTTAAAATAAAAAGAAAAGAAAAAGAAAAAAAAAGGGGCTCGGCGTCCGTAGGTCAGTGGTTTTGGCTCTGGCCTCATGCACTGGAACTGGCAGGTTCAAACCCCGCCTGGGCCTGCTAAACAACAATGACAACTACAACAACAACAAAAAATAGCTGGGTGTGGCGGGCGCCTGTAGTCCCAGGTACTTGGGAGGCTGAGATGAGAGAATCGCTTAAGCCCAAGCAAGACTTTGAGGTTGCTGTGAGCTGTGACGTCACAGCATTCTACCAAGGGCAACAGACACAGTGAGACTCTGTCTCAAAAAAAAAAAAAGAAGAGAAACAAGAAAAAGGAGAATACACCTCAGAGAGCTTGCTCTGTCTTCCTCTCTCTCTCTCATAAACACATAAACACACAGAGATGGGGCTGCTTACAGCCAGGAGAAGTGTCTCAGAATGCAAGTGACCTTTCTGGAAACTTGGTCTTGCCCTTCCCAGCTTCCAGACTGTGAGAAATAAATCCCTGTTGTCGAAGCCAGCCAGTCAACAATACTTTGTCATGACAGCCCAGGCAGACTGCACGGCTGCATCTTCAACTTGGGCTCACAGTCGTCCACCCTGATCCCTTTATACCACCAACTCTAGAGCAGTGATTTTCAACCAGTATGCCATGAAAATTTTTAGAGATAATTAATTAAATTAGTTTTGAAAGAAATTCAAAGCACCGTGATGATACTCTTTTTTTAACTCTTTTTTTGGATCAACATAATTTAAGTGAGCAGTAGAAGTTTAACTATAGGTTCAAGTATGTCATGAGATAAAAAAGGTTGAAAAACACTGCTCTGGAGAAAGAGTCAGAAGCACCCACGGCAAATCCTTAATGTCACCACAACTTAGCTAGTAAAGAATTCAGCCTTAACTACTGACTGACTATATAACCTACCTTTAAAACCAAGAAAGACTTCTATAATATTTCCCAACAATATGAAGTTAACAGGTATCAAATTTACTTTCCTACCCAAAACAACAATTACCAAAAATGGGGGGGGTGGGACAAAATAAAAGAGTTAATGGCACATTACCTTTAGATCCATATTACGAAAAATGTTCAGGTCATCAGGCAGAAGGAAAAAGATGTCAGATAAAAGTTAAGGGTCTAAGAGAGAGGAATAAAATATACCAAAAATGCACTTTCTAAATTAAAAATATGTAAGAATTTTCTAGGATTAAAATATATTTTTAAATATGTATTTACATTATTTATTTTTAAAAGATAATTGAATGAGCCCTAATAATAAAGATATTATAGTACATGCATAAAAGTAAAACGTTTGACAAAATTAGCACAAAGGACAGGAGAGGAAAACGGTAGGAAACATATTCTTCCCACACTACACATAAAATGGTATAATACCATTTGCGGATACTTTAATATACAATAAGCCCTAAACAGCCATAAAATAGAATTATAGCTAATAAGCCGGCAGAAGAGATAAACTGAAATAATAAACAATACTAACACAAAAGGCAAAAAAAAAAAAAAAAAAGTAAAAGAAAACAAAGAATAAATAAGACAAATAAAAAACAAATAGAAAGATAACCTAAATGAATCATGGCAATATTAACATTAAAAATAAATGGCCTAAATACCATATTAAAAGGCAACAATTGTTAGGTTGGATTTTTTTTTTTTTTTAAAGAAGACCAACTATATTTTTACTATAAGAAAATCACTTTAAATATAAAAATAAATAGGCTAAAATTAAAAAAAAAAAAAAAAAAAAAAGACAATAGATACATCACATGAAAACTAAGGCCCAGCGTAAACGCTTCCCTTAAACACGTATTCGGAGCTCTGGCGTCTGACATCCTCCTGTGTAAAATACTGGAAAGAAGTCACATGATAATGGCTAAGAAGAGTAGGGAAAAAATGCTCATGTGAAGTTTATTTTTGTATCTTTTACAAAATCATCCTTGAAAGTATGATTCACTGTTACAAATATTCCTTAGTAGGATCACATAATATATTCTTCACAGAATTCAATGCCAAGAAAATGCCTGCGTTCCACATGAACTCATGTGCTTTCTTTAATCAGATAAGTATTCCACCAGCCAAAGTTTTCCCTGTATGTCTTGGCTAACAAACAGAAAGCTCAAAGCTAAATTTAGTGCCAAACTAAATTAACAGAGTTCTCACTTCCTTCATCTAATTGGTTTTTGACCTTTTCTAAAATTACCTTACTTGCATTGTAATTTTGGAAGCTACATTGAATTCCTTTTTTTAAGGAGTCTGTTATAAAGCATGCTCTTTAAAAGGAGGAATACCAGGAATCAAATGTAAGTATCTGCCCCACCACTTACAGAATGTCTGACCTGAAGCACAGAGGTTGAATAATTGCCCTGAAGTTCCATTTTGCACTAGAAATTGAGAATAACAGCAGGCATTTTGCCTCCCTCTCAAGAATGCTGATAAAATGTGAAAGTTGCAAATGTAACACAAAACAAAGCTAATAGTAAGTAAAGTTAAAGGATTATCCAAATTGACGTGGTTGTCTCATGAGTCAGTTCCAGGTTAAGTAACTCTTTTTTTCCACCTATTGTCAATATGAGTCAATTAAGAGAGAAATGAACCAATGCAAAGTTATAGTCTGTTCTGAGAAAGAAGCAACAAAATGGCCAACTAGAGGCAGATTCTAGAACTCAGAACACACAAACGAGGAAAGGGAATAAGAACAAGGAAAACACGGATACTCCCGGGTGAGCCTGGATGAAAAAGACGCAGCCCAAACCAGGCCTGGGTCCACAGAAATATTAAAACTGGGCCCCACAGGCTTGTGAATACAGGTATGTGCCTCTAAGTCCTTTGATTGTCAATTAACATTTCTGCATAAGAGGAAAGAAAGGAAACAAGGGCACAAAGACATAAATTGCTCTGATATTTTATCAACTGAAGAGTTGCCCTTAAGCAAATCTACTTCTGTACCAGGCTTTCTGCTCAAAGCAATGGGGATTCTCTCTCTGGCCTCAGGCAGAGCATTAGTTGTGAGGTTCACCTGTTTGTGAGCATTCCAAGTGGTCAAAGATAACTGCAGCCTGGTTTTCACAAGAGTAAGATAACTAGATTTTTCTAGCAGATGCATAGAGCAAGGAATTAAACAAGAGTTCAGATGGTATATAGCCATACAAGGATTCTCAGAAGAAAATGGGGGCCACAGTTTAAATATCTGTAATATAAAAATAGCTCCTGAAATAGATCCATGCTTTTCATTATTTGGTGAACATCAGAATCACCTGTGTTACTTGCAAAAAAGGCATACATCAAGATTTACCTTCCCCAAACTGTATCAGTGTGTGTCTGATGCATCTCAGTTTAAGAAGCTCCAATGTTGGGGTCAGGATTTTTGGCATGCATGAAGGAAAATACAAAATGCATAATTTTAAGTAAAAATCATGTAGTCTTGATTTTGAACCAGAAGAGTCAAGATGAAGTCAGTCATTCTGCCTTCAAGAGAACACCACGACCACCACATGTCCTAGTCTGTACATGGAAAAGATCCAAAAACACTGACGTACCCAACAGTAATAAGCATCCCCTGGTGGCCAGATTATGGTTTCTAAATAACGAGTCCCCCTAAAGAGCTCATGGAAGAAATACCTGATTTTGGTTCTGAAGCACAAACAAAAAACTTCCTAAGATGACACTGAAATATCAGATCAGAAACAAAGATTCTGGGGTCATATTAAAAGGTCTAAGGACCTAACAGGAAGAGGCTCCCATGAGCCCATTAACAGGATAATTGGAGCATCAGTAAATTCAATCACCAGAAGGGACTGAAGCATATTTGAAACGACAAGTTCAAAATACTAAATCAAAACAAAACTTTGTTATTTTCGAAGGATGGTAGAGAACCAACTAATCATTTTGGAAAGTAAGTTTTAATAAGCAAAGATTTTTTTAAAAAAGCATTTATATTGCCTCTTCCATATGTGTAGCCCTCAAAAGTTAAACGACAGAGAATAAAACCATTGCCACTTTCCAGTCCCTGTTGAAGGAATGAATCTAAGCAATGACCTTCAAATGTCACATAGAAAAGGAACAGACACTAAGTGCCTACCTACGTTCTCGTGCCTGTCACATCCCATCAAAAAAGAAAAGTAAATCTGAATCTCATATGCTTCTAATTTACAGGAAATCAAGAAATTTTAAAAACATGTTAACCAACATCATGAAGATAGAATAAGCAAAATCAGATTGTTCGCAACTCTGTGGGATACACAGTCCAGTTTCTTGAACAAATAACCTTCAAGGGAGAAAAAAGGGGATGAAGGAGAAGGTATAGGAAAAAAAAAACAAACAAAAAACAACTTGACATAGTGATCAAGCAGTTATTAATTAATGGGCTTTATTTGGATTTTGATTCAAACAAATAAAAATTTTTTCAAAGTCATAATTGTATAAGGCAATTACAGAATTTGAATGTTGACTGGATATTGATGGTACTAAGGTATTTTAGTATGAAAATACTATTATGATTATCTTTTTTTAAAAAAAGAGTTGCTAAAAAAAAAAAAGAGAGAGTTGGGTTTTTGAGATATACGCTGAAATATTTAGGATGAGATAATATAATGTCACAATTTTGTTCAAAGTGGTTCATGGTGGGGGGAGTGGGTTCAGATAACAGATGAAATGACATTGGCCATGAGTTAATAATTGTTGAAGTTGAGTGATGGGAATATGAGGGTTCAATATACTATTCCCTCTGCTTTTGTATGTTTGACATTTTCAACAATAAGAAGTTTTAAAAATGTCAAAAGCAAAAGCAAATAAAAAATGCAAAACTATGGCATTAAAGTTCAAATCTGGATCATCACCGGGGAAGAGGGAAGAGTAGTACTTTTGAGAGGCCACCAGGGAGATTCTGAGGTGCTGGTAAAGTCTTATCTCTTTTATTATTAAATCATAACTGTGTACATTGATGCATTTATGGGAAAAGTTTTATTTCTTGACCACAGTAAGGGCCACTCCAGTGTTCATGCTGTGATAATTTACTGCACTGTATATTTATCTTTTGTGTACCTGCCTGACATTATACTTCAACCAAAAATAGTCAAGATTAGAATCCAGAAATCTAGACTACTATTTAGCAATATGAACACAGGCAATGTATTTGATAGGATGGAAGCATTAGTACTTTGTAATGTCTTAAACACTAGTGTTTAAGAATTTAGGTCATTGCCAAGACAGGGGAAAAAATGTGATGTGAAGGTTGTATTTGTTAATCTTATGGGAACTCATCATGAAACAAAGACCCACAACAGAATCAGGATATATTCTATGCAGAGAGCACGCTAATAATGATGATAGATACTTATGAAAAACCTATCATGTACTCCTTGGATTAAAAGGTGACTGTAAATTCTCTTCACTAGTTTCTGGAATGTGATATAAATATTCAACTTATGCCTATAATATTACATTCATATCTCCTGCTATACTGCCCAGTATATATTTACTTACTAGTACGTTACAGCCTACAAAGATGAAATTACTATTCCATTATTAATGAAAAAAAAGTGTATTTGAGAGGTCATGTTTCTCAGTGGTTACAACTATTATGAGATCTTTGGTTTTAGTCCAGATTTGAATACTGGTTCGTCTACAAGCTTCAAGACAATAAACAAACATTTAGTCTTCTCATGCCTTAATTTCCATATTTTTAAGTGGGGTAATTGTACTATTAGCGCTGATCATTACGAGGATTAAATGAGATAGAACTCTTAGCTTAATGCTGGGCATAAAACACCTGCTCGTGTTAATTACTGCATATTTACTAGTGTTATAATGATAAAAGAATATCCCTCTCCAAAAGCCCCCCTCATAGTTTTTCAAAATAGTCTTCTGAAAGAAATATGAGAACACTTACGAAATTAGAGGACGCTCCTATATGGTTCTGCAAACAATGAAGATTTCAAATAAGAGAGAGAAAGGAAAAAGTGGAGAGGGGTATGGCATACCACAAGTGGATGACTAAGAATTTAAAAAGCCAGATACCAGAAAAGCTAAAATCAAACAGAATTGCATAATGGTTTCAAGTTGAGAAAATAAAACCTCTAGACTTGAAGTTTCCAGGCCAAGGCAGATTTACAAGAAATTATTCAACAGTCATAAAACACTAGTTGAGAAAATCTGGAGATGTGTTTTAAAAACCCCTGGGAAACCCACCTGAACTAGAGAGCCATGAAACGCTCATTTCATTAAGCTCTTGTCGGAAGCAGGTGCAACTTACCAGAGTCAGAAGAAACAGGAGCCAGACACTGGGGATTCCATTGAGTGATTCTACAGGACACTGGTGGCCCTGGTCTCTCTCTGAGTCTCCACAGCTTCTCAGAGCCCATAGGAATACAGGTATGCGCCTGTAAGTACCCTTTTAAGGTACTTAAATATGTGGTATATTTTGACAACAGCATGTTTTGTAAGTCATTTGTCATCTGCAAACTTTAGACAAGGTTAATGAAAGTTCTGTCACTTTAATGTCTGGCCCGCTTTAAATTACAAATGTCATGTGCCATGACTAAGGAAAGGGCACTGCAGTAATACCATAAACCATCATCTCCAGGGACATACAGGTAATTGCATAGCTCATTAAAAAACTGTTTTAATTATTAATTGACCGTGTCAGAGTTGTCCTTTGAAGTCAATTTTAATTTTTTTTTTTCCTTGCAAGCATTATGATTTCAAGCTGACCTACAGAACTTTGTGTACCACCTAAAAAACTAGCAGGGGGGCTTGCAAGGAAAGCTCTCTCCGATATCTGGAATTATTTTCAAGTCGTTTGTAAATAATTTGCTTATGGGGAGGAAAGAAATGGTAGAAAAGTTTTATAATCACCTTACAGAGAGAAACCACAGAACCAAAAATAAATGGATAAAATAAGATGTTCAGAAGTGAGAGCCAGGAGTCAAAGCAAGTACTTTT
The DNA here is from genome assembly GCA_963574355.1 of Loris lydekkerianus. Lineage (NCBI taxonomy): Eukaryota > Metazoa > Chordata > Mammalia > Primates > Lorisidae > Loris > Loris lydekkerianus. The sequence continues at coordinate 78,275 of CAUYPK010045792.1, forward strand.
GGTAAAGTTCCTTCCATGACGACGCAAAACAAGGACTAAAACTGTTTGCAAAACACACACACACACACACACACAAAATAATCTGATCAGGAATCTAGCTAAAGTTACTCATTTGACAACTAATCAAATTCCCTATTTAATAAATAATTCTAAAGTTAATTACAAACTTATACCAAAGTACAATGCTGAATAGTTATAATTACAAACCAGCAATAACTCGTACACCTAAATCCATGCTTAAGTCCCATAATTCAAAACACAAACGAGTATTCTCACTTTTTTCCCCTGGATGAAGCTAGAAAATATCTTATAAACAAGAGTATGTCCATTACTGCAAAAGATGCCAGTAGTGGCTTAAATGAGAAAGAGACAAGTATCCACAATGTCAGATAACAGAGTTCTCCGTCTGATTTATTAGTAAATTGAACTTGCACCTTAAAAGCAAAGAATTTCTCAAAATCTGGATTGGATGAATTAACCCAGTCCTTTGTGAACACCATTTCAAAACTACATTGCCAGCCTTAAGTATGAATGATTCATTGTGTCATAAATATTTAAAATGAGTATTTCTGGTACCAAGTGTCTGAAACAAGAACCTCCTTATAACTCAACCTAAAAATCTACTGACACTTGTATTAGACGGTCAAGGAGCAATAATGAAGCCGACCTCAGACTACTCCCATCACTACAAACAATGACAACAAGTTTGTTCACCAAGTTTTCGGGCCAACAACTTCCAATTCAAACCTGGGATCAATTTATGGACTCCCCAGGTGTTAATGACCACGCAGGCAGAGTAATGCCAGAAAGTGACAATAGCCTCAGAACTAACAGATCATCTCCCAGAATGTGAAAATGAGATAACTCAGCTCTGCTGCCTTGTCCACACCTCGAGAATTAGACAGCAGCGACCAACGGAGATCAGAAATGACTCTCGTCGGAAGTTGAACACCTGATTCTCCTTGGCCACGTGAAGCAGAGAGACTGGCAAATAGCAGGGCAGCAAGAAAGTTCATTCCGCACACATCGCCTACATTATAGAAAACAACGCAATCAAGGAGACAGCGAAAATCATCTAAGAAATAGAAAGAAGTACATGAACATGTTAATAAAGTAAAAATAGAGTAAGAAGTGGCATGGTATAGAATAGGGGTCAACAAACTTAAAGCTCGACATGGTGCAGACCCAGCTCAGCTCTGTTTTTATACAGCCCATAAGCTAAGAATAGTTTTGCATTTCTTGATAATTAGCAAAAGAAAACTTCTTAAGAATATTAGATCACAACGCACGAAAGTTATATAAGATTCAAGTCTCTGTGCCCATAAATAAAGTTTTATTGGAACACGGCCATACTCATGTGCTTACATATTGTCTCCAGCAGCTTTCACGCTGCAACGGCAGAGTTGAATAGCTGAGAAAGGGACCGTAGAGCCCACAAAGCCCAGCGTGTTTATCCTCCTGCCCTTTACAGAAATAGTTTGCCAGTCTCTGCGATAGAGAATGGAATCTCAATCCCTAGCCTCTGGTGGCACATGAACGGAGCTAGACCCGTCTCCATTCCTTCAAGCAATCCTGATACTTAATAATTTAAAGACTTTCCCAAAAGAGGAGATTTCACAATAAATGATAAATATATCTAGTCAAAGGGTACAGCATAGAAGTGCTTCTGAACTGATCATGAAGTTTTGTCTCTGGTACACTCATATAAGGGCAACATAATGTATACTATTCTAATTAAATTGAAGAATGGCTGCTCAAGCCATGCTTGCATTAGTCAGTTCTAATTTGATTTAGCAGCAGTAATGAATGCTGAATCAGGTTAGGGTTGTTAAGCTGATCTGGCTTTGCCAATCTACTGAAATTAGGATAATAAAACTGAAAGATATGTAATATTGAAGACATTTAAAAAGAAAACTCGTTTATCTTCAATTAAAAAAACGGCAGTACTGACAATAAACTTATTACTCCTCCCCACAGGAGGAGGTTAGGTTAGGTTGAAGAAAACAGCACTTTAGAAAGAAATTCAGTCCAGCCTAGGGACCATGGAGTTACATTTTAGAAGACCAAAAATAGCCTCGTTTTCTTGTGATACCAACATTTCACACATTTGTCTATAAAAAAAAAAAAAAAAAAAAAGCTCAAAATATTCTCCAACTGACAAAACTCTGCACTAGATTTTTGCCTTTAATAAAGCTAAGTTCCTTCAATCAAACAGAGAAGAGCTAGTGATTGAGTTTTTTGAAACAAGCAAAACCCTATGTTGTACGGTCATGTTAAATTATTTACTTCTTTGAGCCACTGGGGGAACTATGTGGTCACCACCTCTGCTACACTCTTCCAATTTTACAAGTTCATTGACATAAACACACAGAATATAACTTCTGTACTGAAACTACATCAATCTTGGTATGTTCTAAAATACATGTGTTTACTAATAGTTGTTTTAGGCATCAATTCATTTTAGGAGGGGATAATGAAATGGCAGCCTTTTCTTCCCCCTGTAGCATAGACTATATGATAAAAATCAACAAATATAGATAGGCCAGATCGATGGGGTGAAAAGAACCTTTTTTTTTTGTTCATTTTTTTTTTTTTTTATTAAATCATAGCTGTGTACATTGATATGATCATGGGGCATCATATACTAGCTTCATAAACCATTTGACACATTTTCATCCCAATATTCAACATAGCCTTCCTGGCATTTTCCCAGTCACCGTG
>CAUYPK010045795.1:0-41385 GCA_963574355.1 Loris lydekkerianus
CCCCACATAATTTGTAATCAGGTAAGGCAAAGATAAGTCCCACCATCACTGGGGACAGCAGCAACATACAGACTTCAGAAATAGCCCTGAATCATCAGTAACATTCTCTCACGGCAACATTAAAAGGGATCTAATAAATCACATTTCCAGTGTTGTCACATTGTTCTAATTTGTTTGATTAGTTATCTGGAAAAGCTTTATAAATACTTTAAGAGGACAAGAAATTATTTCCTTGCTCTGAAAAAATAGTATCTTTTCACATTTGAAAACTTTTTCGTATGTGTTTGCAAAAAGAGTTGCAAGAAGAATGTGCCAGCTGGGTTTAAAGAATGTCCATGTACAAGATGCATTTATAAGAACCTGGTCATCTGCCTAGAATTTGCCTCTACAAATAGAGCTCTTTGCAATAATAATTAAACAAACAGGCTTAATGTCACTCTCTCCTATTCATTCTACTTGTAGAGCAAAGAGGTACTTATTTTTCAAGTATTATATTGTAAAAGGTAAAAATTTTTTGCCAATTTTACATCTTAAGCTTTTAAGACCAAAGTATCTATATGAAAAAAAATCATGCCTAGTCAGCCCATTTCTTTTATAATAGCCAAATGCTCTTGTCTTTTAAAGAATGCAGAAAAAAATATTGATTTGCTAAGAAGGAGCACACCAGAGAAAACTATTTAAAGTATTGAAGAATGAGGAGCATTTCTTTCTTTCTATTGATGAAAAGTATTAGAAAAGCTACCCGGTCTGTTGTCTGTAACTGGTTTTAATAAAGTCTTTTCAAAATGACGGTCAAGAAGTCTTTAGAAAACTGGAAGAGGGGGATGCTCCTTGATAGTGTGAAGGGAATTCCATTAATTGTAGAAATTCTTATTAAATTTCTGCTTTGGTTCTTCAGAAGAAATGCTTATATAACTTCTATATGAAGAGACAGACAAAAAAAATAGATTAATATGACATTTATAAAAAATCTTAATGAAGACTATAGTAATGTCTCACATTTCTAAAATTTCAAAACGTTACATGTGTACATGTTGTCTTATATGAGAATAGATAATTTTGTCACTAGTGATAGTAGGAGCTAAAATAAAAGATTGGGTAATCTTTTTTTTTTAGAGACAGAGTCTCACTTTGTCACCCTCAGTAGAGTGCCATAGCGTCACAGCTCACAGCAATCTCCAGCTATTGGGCTTAGGCGATTCTCTTGTCTCAGCCTCCCGAGTAGCTGGGACTACAGGCGCCCACCACAACGCCCAGCTGTTTTTTTTTGTTGCAGTTTGGCCGGGACTGGGTTTGAACCCACCAACCTCAGTATATGAGGCTGGCACCTATTCACTGAGTCACAGGCGCTGCCCAGAATAGGTAACTTTTATAGGACTCACAACCTTATACTGAAGTGAATTTTGCTATTAACAGGAAAACACAACATGCCCTTTTCTTTTCTTTACTTCAACTTAGGTGATACATGTATCATTAGTTTTCTAAAATGCATACAGAACACGGACTTGTCTTAGAGGTTAGGAATTTAAACATTCATTTCTTTTGTATCCTCAGTACTTGATGCTTAGGGCTCCAAATATCTGTTGGAGATTAAAAGTTAATGTTTGTTGATGAAGAGTCACAACCCCAAGAGAACCCTTACACCACACAAGATAATAGAGACTGGACTATTTTTCCCAGAGAAGGTTTGGAAGGGTGGGAACTAAGAATAGAATGACAGGTAACACAGAAAAGGTGACTTAAGGCCTGGAAAGTGAAGCAGAAAATCACTTGAAAGTTCTTTCCTTCCCTGTGAATCTGTGACATGAGGTAAAGTAGCCACTGGGTGTATTTCCACTAACATAACATTATTAGTCAGACTGGTCCTGAAGGCTTAAGAATCAGAAACTCAGACCAGGGGAAGGATCTCACAACCTCCTTTCCCAGCCTAGACTTCACCACAGTGAAGTTCCACTCCCACGGTCAGTACATTAGTGGAGGAAAAGAGTAGCTTCATTCAGATGGGTGGTTCTTGTTGGACTTTTCAGCTTATTACAAGTTTGTTACAGGTTCAGATGGATTCTAAAAGGCTAAACAATTTGACCACAAATAATTTTATACTATTTAAATACCCTGGATTTGGCCAGTTCTGATCACTATAGTATAAAGAGATGCTGGTCAGTACATGAAAGTCTCTGTTGGGCAGAGAAGTTGACAAAATTTAAACAGGTTTGAATAAAGAGGGAGCTGGGATTATTCTTGAGACTGACCGGACAATACTGCTGAGCTGCCAAGACTATTGAGTTAGTACTAGTTGATGTTATTTCTTATTTTTTTGGGTCCTGCAAAGCTATTTTATTTTTTTTCACAAAGACTTCAGGTCAAATGTGAGTCAGAGAAACAGTGTACACGAGAGTCAAAGGCAGTTTCAACAGCAACTACAGTCACTCCTTGGACTTCAGCGTGCGTGATTGGTTTGGAGTTCTGTTCCCATTATCCAAATTATAACCATGCATCATGTTACATTTTAAAAGGATAGTAATATATTACCTGGGTTGCCAAAATCAAATAAGAGAAAAAGGGTGGGAGAACATGATGGCGGTCTTCAAATAATCTGAATAATCTACAAGTCATGTACAATCTTTTCCACTGTGGTTTACTTAGTCCCTTGAAAGACAAAGTGACTACAGAAGGTAGCAGTTCATTCCCTCTGAGGTGTCACATATTTCTGATGATTATAGGAGAGAGTTTAAGGCAACCTTACCTGCGGTCTGCTGTGTTTGAACACCATCTACCTGAGGCAGGGGCCCAAGTGTCCCTTCATTATCAAAGGCCAAAATTGGATTCAAAGGAATTTCTGGGCTCTCACTATTGGTGACATCTAATCTGGATGGTTTAGATCCAATGGGCAAGTCTATAATTTCTTCAAAATTTTCATTCTGAACAGATACTCCATTTTCGTTTGGCTGTTTTTCCAAATTGGGAGTGCTGAAGAATTTGAAAATTCAAAATTAAAATGAGTTAGCATTAAAATTGGTCAACACATTTTTTGACAATTAAATATGCTTTACAATAAGTAATTGTACAATCAAAAATTTACAATAAAAAGGCCAGAGTAATGGACCATATCATTAACAAAAATTGTGAATAGTGAAATATCTGTACTTTAAATTCTTACTTAAGAAAAAGTCTGTTCTGTTATAGAATTTACGAAATAGAACAATTTGTCAATCAGAGCAGATCATCAATAGAAATAAGTGATTAGCAGCAGTTATTGAGAATCTTTGCTTCAAAGATGAGGGGATGATAATTCAGAGGGGGGGACAGTAAACAAATCGCACAAAGTCACACAACTTCTAAAAGATGTTGAAGACTACACGTGTGATCTCTTGATCTCTGATCTGGTCCTGTGTTTTTCTCAGTAGGCTATTTTGTATACTCACTGGCTATTCAAATTCTAGCATTTCCTCGATGCCTCCTGCCTCCTAAAGTACTTGCATAATTTCACGAATAAATTGTTGAAGACCAACCTTCTGTGTCCCTTAAATCTGCTTCTAACATCATCTTGATTCTTATTCATATTTAATATCTTAGATTTATTTTTGAGATATGTTTAACTGGCCACCAAATCCGTAAGTTTCTTTCTACAGTTTCTCTTAGATTGTCACTCTCTCCAACCAAACTGGCAACCCTTCTTATTATACCCTTATAATTATGCTTTTTAATGTAGCAAAATAATGCCCATGCAAAATAACGCTAAGTGGAGGCCTGGTATAGGGGCAAGGCACTACGTGTGTGCACGGGTATTCACACCCATATCCACTTTGTATGTACAACACCTGCTCTTCTAAGTGTTTGTCTCCCTCCTGTTCCCACCTAACACCATGGGCTTTCTGTAGCCAGGGTAACAGTTTTGGTTCTCAATCCAAAGAGAGAAATTAAGTAGAAATCTTGGCAAAGGATAAAGAACAGAAATGTATCCCCAAAGCCCCCTCTTCTGGCAAACTTAACTCCTGTCACCTTCCAGACCTACATGTACTAAGACTTGAATCATTACCTAACTTCACAATTCCTTCCCACTCTCATCCATCCTAGTTGTTAAAAATTAGAGGAATAATCACGCCATATGCTTTGGATGACCAGTCATTAAATGTTCCGAGGACACTGTGACTGCCAGAAATTATAAAACTGAAAGTGAAGTCACTGGAATTAAGGTTATGGTTTCATGTGTCTCCTTAGGTAAGGAGACTAGCTTTTCAATTCCTTTTCCTTGGCTACCTAATGAAGGTTGAAGGCTGCATCCAAGACTTATGAAGACCAAATGCTTTGCCTGATCAGGCCAAAATGTGTACAGAGAGAAGCTGGTACTTGAGGTTGCTGTGAGCTGTGATGCCACAGCACCCTACTGAGGGCCATGGTGGAAATCTCACAGTCTACACAGCTTAGCAGAGTCAAGACCTTATTTTTTCTTGCTGTGTATTAATCATGTTTTAACAAGTTAACTTTTAAATTAAAAGTGATGTATCTCTTCTTATTTGAATGACAGAGGCTTGGGAGTGTTACTTTCCTTTATGTAAAACTAAAAGCAATGATGAACTCGTTAAGATTTGGAGGAAAAAGGCCAGGCCAGGCAGCTCACACCTATAATCCTAGCACTCTGGGAGGCTGAGGTGGGTGGATTGTCTGAGTTCAGGAGTTCGAGACCAGCCTAAACAAATGGTGAGACCCTGTCTTTACTAAAAATATAAAAACTGAGGCAAGAGGATCGCTCTTGAGCCTAAGAGTTGGAGGTTACTGTGAGCTATGACACCAAGGCACTCTACCCAGGTTGACAGCGTGAGATTGTCTCAAAAGAAAAAAAAAAGATTTGGAGGAAAAAGACCGAATCAAACACAAAAAATTACTAAAAACTTCTTATTTAAAAAAAGAAGAGCAGCCACTGTAGCCTAGTGGGTAGGGCACTGGCCACACACGCAGAGGAGGCTGGCAGGTTCGAGCCCAGCCTGGGCCAGCTAAAACAACGAAAATGGCAACAATAACAACAAAAATAGCCGGTCATTGTGGCAGGCGCCTGTAGTCCCAGCTACTTGGGAGGCTGAGGCAAGAGAATCGCTTAAGCCCAGGAGTTGGAGGTTGCTATGAGCTGTGATGCCACAGCACTCTACCCAGAGCGACAGCTTGAGATTCTGTCTCCAAAAAATAAAAAAAGAGAAGAGGGACATTCTATTGAAGAGACAGCCCTCTTGGGCAGTGGTTCTCAACCTTCCTAATGCCCCATGTATTTTCATTGTTACAAAGGGGTGGCGACCCACAGGTTGAGAATTGCTACTCTAGGGCCTTAGGGCATATAATGTCTTTTAGGGTATTCGGAAGGTAAGATAGTAGCCTATCTTACTTATATACTCCCGGCCTAGAGCATTTTAACTTTAGAATAGAGATTCTCAGGCTGGGTATGGAGAACATATCAGAATGCCCTGAGAAACTGAAAATAATTTCCTCTGTTACCATTCTGATATTCACTTGCCTTACCCACATTTGTACTCATATATTTACCTGCATCCTTTCCAAAGCAAATTTTCTATTCATGAATAAATATTCTACTCATAGGCTGGGCACCCATTGCTAAGTGAGTAGGGTGCCAGCCATATACACCAAGGCTGGCGGGTTTGAGCCTGGCCTAGGCCTGCTAAACAACAATTACAATTGCAATTAAAAAAAATAGCTGGGCGTTGTGATGGGCGCCTGTAGTCCCAGCTACTCCGGAGGCTGAGGCAAGAGAATTGCTTAAGCCCAAGAGTTTGAGGTTGCTGTGAGCTATGATGTCACAGCACTCTACTGAGAGGGACATAGCGTCATAGCACTCTACTGAGTGCCTCAAAATAAATAAATGAATAAATAAATATTAATAAATACATGAATGAATGAATAAAAGTAAAAAAAGTATTCTACTCGTTTCTATAGCAGCTTCTCTGTACAATGATTTTGGAGTAAGAATCTATCCATACAAGGTCATACACATATATTTCTTAAATATATGTTTATGATAAATTTCATATATTTTACATTAAAAAATTTACATACTTGTTTTATAAATGTTTTTTATAAGATTAACATTTTTTTTTTTTTTTACACCTTTAAAGTAAGCTGGCCAGAATTTTGACAACTCACACCGTCTTCCATTCTAAGTATTGTCAGTGGAGAAAGGAGGCAGGCAGGCAAAGGGAAGGGCTCTGGGGCCAGATGTCTCACTCAGCAACAGGATAAGGTGAGGAGCAAGGTTCACCATGTTTCTGGTATAGGGTTTCTCTATAAGAGGCCTTAGTCCCAGCTGCTAGGAAAAGCAATGTTAGCAAGACACCATGCTAGCCAGGTGTAGTGGCTCATGCCACTACTATAATCCTAGCACTCTTCAGAAGCTGAACAGGGGGAGGATTTCTTGAGTTCAGGAGTTTAAAACCAGATTGAGTGAGACCCTGTCTCTACTAAAAATAGAAAAAAGTAGCAGGGTGTCATGAGGGGCAGCCATAGTCTCAGTTACTTGGGAGGATGAGGTAGAAGGATCAGTTGAACTCAGCAGTTTGAGGTTGCTGTGCGCGAGGCTGATGCCACTACATTCTAGCCTGGTCAACAGAGTAAGACTCTGTCTCAACTCCTCCCTCACCCCCAAACAAAAAAACACACCACCCCCCTGGGATGCTGCTGGACAATTTGCTGACATCTCTTTTGGGGTAGGGAAGAATAAATGTAATCCAGTTCACAGCATTCAAATGGTTACTGATCTCCATATTTTTCCTTAAGAGAAGGCATATCAATGAATCAATGTATTAGGTACTATAAAGCATTAGATAAAATGCTTTAGATTAGAAAAGTGATACTTCTCCCCATCTGAACTAAATAAAGATAAGTCATTCTGATGAGTAGAATTTTCTAGTGAAAAACTCTGCCACTATACTTGGGGGACTTGTCATGGGAGAGTTTCACAGAGTCTCATCCACATCAAGTTCTTCGGAAGGGACCCTGGGCATTTCCAATCAGTGATTTAATTCACTGTGGGTGAGGCGAGAGATCTACCACTCTATTCTTGGTATGTAGCAGGGCATTTAAAGAAGATGCTGACTGATGAGAGGATCTGGAACGCTTCACTAAACACATGCATGTAGGTGAAAAATGGTAACTATGTAAGAGATTTCAAGGCTGACCTGAAACTAGGAGTGAAAGGGAAGATTTATGGATGTGATTTATTTTAATGTCCTTTACAAGATCTCAGATGTAAAAGTGTTTAGAAACTTGAGCTTCCATAGAATCAAAGGGAATGTTCATTCATGAATAGGAAACTATCTTAGGGATGGATACTAAAGATAAGAATAAACAGGTCCTTGTCTATTTTTTTTTTTCAGTTTTGGCCAGGGCTGGGTTTGAACATGCCACCTACAGCATATGGGGCTGGCGACCTACCCCTTTGAGCCACAGGCATTGCCCAGGTCCTTCTCTAGATGGAAGAATTTAAGTGGCAGAAAGCCTCAGGGCTCAGTGCTTGGACTAGTTTTATAATAACTAGATGATAAATAGGATAACAATTTAAATATATAGATAATATTTGGTTGGAAATGCAAATCATAAAAATAGTCCCTTGAGGATAAGAGGGAAAACCATTAAATGAGTGACAAAGAAGGCAATTTGTAAAAGCAGTGGGTTTAGAAAACTATAAACTGAACCATCCTTAAAAGATAGAAAACTATCAGTTATAATGAAAGACATCTTGAAATCATCATATACTGTTTCTTGTCTTCATCAGGTTAAATATATTCAAAGAAAACTAATAAATTACTCCCAGTAATATTCTTTAATAGTCACACTAAAATCTTACCACATTTAAAGACCCCCCCCCAAAAAGATACTCCCTCTGTCTTAGAGTATAGAATTACCATTTCACCAAAAGTTAATCATGATGTTAAAGCAATACAATTGTGATGGAGTTGGTAGGGTAAAACCAGCAGTGCTTTCCTTTTTTTTTTTTTTTCTTTGCAGTTTTTGGCAGGGGCTGGGTTTGAACCTGCCACCTCCAGCATATGGGGCCGGCACTCTACTTCTTTGAGTCACAGGCGCCACCCCAGTAGTGCTTTCTTCAATGTGTGCCTGAGAAAACTCACCTCTCCATGGTCACTTTTGACTGGGATGAGGTAACCACATGTGGGCTGGCCACTGGTTCTCCATTTCCTGGAGAGTTTGTCTTACACGGAAGTGCAGACACCTCTGGGCAAAGGCAGGAGAAGAAAGGGTTACTAATATTCCATTATCAGACCCAAACCCCAGAGAGTCAGAATGCTCAATCTATGTCCTGGCTCTGCTACTTATCAGTTGTGAGACCTTGGGCACATCACTCAAACTCTGTGCCTCAGCCTCCTCATCCCTAATAGTACCTATCCCACAGGCTACTATGAGGATCAAATGTTTTAACACATGCAAAGTATATAGAACCATGCCCAGAACATTATTAAGGCCAAAATAAATACTATTTTTGCTTGTACTAAATTGGCTCTGGACGTACATAATATTGAAACCAAACTAATTAATGAAGATAGCAGTAAGCTGACAACCAGGATGGCAATGAATACATCTTTACTGAAGGATTCAGAACAAATCACCATGGATTACCATAAGTATTAAAAATATTTTAAAAAATTCAGTTCAGTTCCAGTCATACTTAGAGTAATAGGGATTTCATGAATGGAAGGCCACAGAGAACTGTGCCTAACTGTGCCATCTTGCCAGTTAATGCTCAGTGCCGGAGTCCAGTTCAAGCTAACAATATTGATGACTGACTGAAACCTGGGACTGGGTTACTCAAAGTCCTGTTAACCTTCACCGAGGTCAGAGTTTCAGAGCAGCCTGTGGCAGTTTATGATTTCAGCCTGACGTGAGAAAGAAACTGAAATACTTCTAAGATAGTGTTATTTCACAACTTGGCACAAATTCAGTAAAACTGCTAGAGGTACAAAAGCAAGGAAGTGATTGATAATTTTAAAACTGCTTAATTTTGTAACAGGTAGCCTCTGAGAAATCATCTAATACATCTGTAAACTTGCTTGTCTGCCTGCCCTAGAATTCTCTTTGTATCATTGATAACACCATTCCGCCCTCAAGCAGAGGTGGGACTGGGAGAAAAGAAATATTTGTTAGGCATAGATAATCTACAAGCCTCTTACTTTGGCAGTTTATTTATATAAGTGTTGATAAACACAGGTGTATCGATCAAGTTTTACCCTCCCTCTTGCTTTTATTCATTTTTGGACTGACAAAGAATAGTGAAAGAATGGATACAGGAATAATAGGGGGAAAATGAAAATAAACAAGCAAGCAAACAAACAAAAAGCCTGGCCATGCACAAGCTACTGCATCAGCCCCTTAAATAATCCTGAGCTAGTGCAATCTAAATTGATCATTCTGGCAATTCACTGGGTTCTAGGCCTGTTTGAAGCCTGTATCTAATTACAAGGTACTTCAAATGCAGTGGGGTAAATATGCAACCATTAGGACTATTCCCCAGATAAATGCAACTAGGGTATCTTTAAAAGAACATGAAACTCTAAGAGAGAAGACACGAAGAAACTAGATTAGCTTCTATCGAAATAAAACCAAATCCCAAAATGCCAATAATACTTTGCATTTGAAACCCCCTAATATTTAAACTCTTAAACCATTTGATTTGATCTTTAATCCAGCTCTGTGAGGTACTCTAGCTTTTGTTTGTAAACTGAAAAAGAAAATAAGGTACCTCTGGTCCTTTCCTTTCATATTGACAAGGCAGATCACCAAGTGGTGATCTATACACTGGTCACGTGTACATACAATCGTGAAGACCACATGGGATCACAGAAACAACAGGATTAGGAACTGATGACCTTGGCCCCAGCTGCATGAGCCTGAGCTGAATCTGTTCTTGGACCTGAGGGCTCTGGGGCAGCTTATGGTTTCACTTGACATGAGAGAATCAAGCTTGCCCGTCTGGTTCATGCTGAATCCCAGTATCTACAATAAGGCCTGGCACGAAGAAGGGCCCCCAAATGCTTCCCTGACTCCATGAGAAAGCAAACTCGACCTCCACAAGGCTGTAGTTGGAATTAAACAAGAAAATCCATGCAAGATGCTCTTGACACAAAAGGGGCTCTAATCAGTATGGTTGAATCTGAATACAAAGGCCAATTCCACTGTTACTTAAACTATATTTGGCTTATAATCACCAAGAAATCAATCATCTCTATCCGAAGGCTATATGTACCATATTAAGCAACTTTCTAGTGAAATTTCAAGATCACTATACATTGTATGTCTGAGAAAACATCACTATGGACCCCAAGAATATGTACAATTATTATTTGTCAATTAAAAAAAATTTCAAAAATTTTAAAATTTTAACTTTATTCTGAAGTTACAACTAAAAGAAATAACATTTAAACCTTTTTCTGAGAGCTGCTATAAGTACAGGTTGTCAAATGTGTAAATTTAAGGTTTCTAAGAGGAAATAGAAATTACATGCTACTTTAGTAGACAGTTCATGATGAAATTTAATAAATGCAAAGGAAATTTTGATAGCATTTATGTATAAATATATATGTGGATGCACACAAATATACATTTATATACATGAATATATATAATATAAGAACATTTAAAATACTGAGCAATCCATTAGTATATAAGGAAATGTGGAAAAAAAAAAAAATCTAACAGAGGCCAGGCATGGTGGCTGACACCTATAATCCTAACACTCTGGGAGGCCAAGGTGGGTGGATTGTTTGAGCTCATGGGTTTGAGATGAGCCCGAGCAAAAGCAAGACCCTGTCTCTACTAAAAATTGAAAAACTGAGGCAAGAGGATCTCTTGAGCCCAAGAATTGGAGGTTGCTGTGAGCTATGACGCCAAGGTACTCTACCTAGGGTGACAGCTAGAGACTCTGTCTCAAAAAGAAAAAAAAAAAAAAGAAAGAAAGAAAAGAAAAGAAAAATCTAGCAGAAATGCTTGAGAATTTTACATAACAGGAAAATTTGTGGACTATATGGTAGACACCTAAGTTTCTTTTTTGGCATCTTTTTCACCCCCATCCATTCATGAATATCTTGGTATCTAGAGAGTTAGTTCAAAAATTTTATATTTACATTGATTTGAGTTTGCTGATAGAAATACCTGTTCCTCCAGTGAGAGCTCCCTTGGCTAAATCACCATTTCTCTGATCAATCGTTTTCTACCAAAAAGAGAAAAAAAACTCGTAAAAACTAAAGTTACAAATGGTAATAAAAATAGAGCATACAAGAGTTAGAAAATGCCATCTCAATACCTTATCTGTCCCTTCTGTTCTCCTGGTTCTTTTCATAATCTCCTCAAGTCGCTACAAGAGGAAGAATGGAGCAAGATGATCAGACACAGCAAAGAAACAAAAACAAACGAACAATAAAAAAACAGCCTGGCACATTTTGCCAATGAAATAAGTAGCTGATTATGAAAACATGTCTGTTATTTTGAGAAAATACGTATACATTACTTTGTCTTAATGGTAGTTATTCAAATAAGTTGGAACTGGCCTAAACTACATGAAGTGGAAGAAACCGTGTTTGGTGAAGGTGGTTTGAGAGTGATTTCTTTGGAGCAGATTATTAATACTACAAGCCGCCTGAGTGTGTCTGGAAAGGGCAGAACACATTTGTTTTCTGATGGCCAGGAGCTAGTCTTAGTGCTTAGGCAGCTGCAGTCTAGGAGACAATCAGAACATGTGTGCTGCAGGCTCGTGACATGTGGCTACCTTCTTTCTCTCCAGGCGCTCCTGTTCTTCTCTTTGGAAATGCTTCTCTCGTTCCTGCCGGACCCTTTCTGCTTCTTCGCGAACACGAGCTTCTTCTTCTTTCTGAAAACAGAAAGTCAGTATCTACTTCTGACAGATAGGCCTGCTGTCCAGTCTCTGGGGACACCCAGAGGTAGCAGCAAGACAGCAGGTGGAGAAGGCGTGGAAAGTGACAACACAGCACATGCTAAATAGTGACGCCTTTGACACTTTTCTCTGCTCATCTGAGACGAATCTCTCTACCCATCTCAAGCAGGTGGCTGCACTCAGCGGAGGCCTGCGCCCCTCACCTGTCTCTGGACACGCTCCATCTCCTCCCGTTCGCGCTGTTCTCGCTCTTCCGCTTGTCGGCGCAGCAGCTCTTCCTTCTCCCTGGCGTGCTCAGCTTCCAGCCGTCGGGACTCTTCTTCACGACGAGTTCTCTCTTCAGCTACCCTTTGAGCCAATTCCTCTTTCTTTTGTCTGCAAAAAGACAAAAACAAAACAAAGACCCATATAGAATTCCTTAAAGAGAGGCCTGAGTTTGTGGTTATTCCAAGGACAGTTTGTTCAAAGGTCTAACAGATAAATTTCCACTGGACATACTCAACATGAGTAACCTCTTGACTGCGAACAACACCTATAGCATTGAGACAAGATGTGCACTTGGTAAGAACCATGCCTGTAGGCACATTGTGCTTCTGAGGGCTCAGCAGGCAAAGGGTTAAGGGACAAACTATGAACCCACCCTCTATTATTCCTCCTCCCTTCCCAGCTTCCTTGTTGCCTATGGTAAACAGAAGCAGAAGGTAATCATTAATGTTTGATGGAGAACTTTATTTTTCAAAAGATCTGCAATTTATCTATCTTTAAAGGCCGGGGTTTGTGTAATACAAGTCATGTGACTTTTTAGTTATGAATGTGAAGGAAATCTTTGTAAATAAAGGTCATAATGTTCTGTTACAATGAGAGGATTGGGCCACGTAAGCTCCCTGTAAAGACCAAGGACAGGGAATATCTAAGATGGTGCCTCGCACTGGGGCATGAGCTCCTTCCCCAAGGTGTAGTTCTGCTCCACTGAAGGACAATTATATTGACATTAGCCTTATTAGGCCCAGATGGTGACTAATTAAGCAAACTATCTCTGGCATACTGCCTAGCAGACAATCATAGAGCATTTTAGTAACTCACCTAGTTACCCTCTGAGAGGAACTTTATCAGGAAAGACGAAAACATGAACCCTTATTATGCATTTTTAAAATAATAATTATAAAGATAATGTGGTAGTCTGGAGATTAGAGATATGTTAAGTAAAAAAGCAGACTGTACAACTATACCTCAACTGTGGTTATAATTATGCAAAGGCCCATGTATATGTTTGTAGGAACATATGTGTATACATACATACACAGCCCACCCAAAATGTAACAATTACTGAAAATTGGTATTATCATAAATATTTTTCTTTTAACCTTTTACATCAATGTTTTATTGCCATTAAAATAAGAAAATATGATTTAAAAAAAAGCACTTAGTGGACAAAGGAATACCAGGTAACAATAACTCTGAAACAACTAACCCATTTGCCTTGGTCACTACCATTACCTCTTCCCTCTCAGAGGGGAGAGTTCATCAATCCAAGGTATCATGATGATGTCTTTGACAACCATGTGGTTGAGCAGTGTCTCCCCTTTACCTTTCCAGCTCTTCCTGCTCCCTCCTCTCCCTTTCCTCCTTCTCTCTCTGCTCTCGGGCCAGCCGCCTCCTCTCAGCCAGCAGCCTTGTGGCCTCTTCTGGGTCGGTGGTACCTGCAGAAGTCTTGGGAGAAGCACTGGCAGTCACAGTGGGTGAGGGCGCTGCGGTTGAGGCTGGGGTGGGGGCCGAATCCTGAGCTGGGGCCACAGCTGGACCAGCTGTACAAATACATACAAGAAGAAAACCAACTGGAAACAAAACCCAAAGAACAGAACAAAAACTAGCATTCCCCACACCCCAGGCCCAGAATTCACCATTATAAAAGAAAAGGGAATGTTTACTACTGTGTGTTCTCATGGTTTCACTATATCCTACCTGTAACCAAGCAACAGAAAACAAAAAAATTGCATGTGCGAGTGAGACATTCAACAAAGCTGACACTGTCACCAAGGCTTATTTTACACCAGTTAAACCAGCTGACAACGTGTACTGAATGGGTACTGAGTATGGAGCCTCATGTTAGATTCTGTGGGAAATGCCCCGAGCATAAAGAAGATGACATCTTCCATTTGTCTTTTATTACACCAAAAAAATTCCTAGTCTCTGTTGAACATTCATTATGAAAGCACTATAAAGACCTTTCTATGACCATCTTCAGGGTCCATGCCATGAGTCCAGATTCAGGCTGGGAGGGTGACATCCAGTGAAGGGGATCCTGTCTCTCTGGAGCTGTCTCAGGGTCTGAGATGGGAGGACCCCAGGACCCCTTTGGGCTTTTGTGCTCATTCTGCTTACACATCCCAGACTGCCAAGACATGAGATGGGAGCCGAAGTTCTCTGGCCTTATTCGGAGAGCTGGTGTAGCAGGGAACCCCATACAGACACCATGATTCTGCATCACAGCAAGCAAGGCACCTGTGAGGTGTGAACTCTGGCTCCTCTCAGTCCAGATTTACATTCTACTATACTTCAGTTCCCACAGGTTTTCAGGTCATCAAGTTGCTCTACAACCCTTCTCCCTCTTCCCACGCAAGCACACACTAGACTCTTCAATTCTCTAACACTTTCATCTATCTCCAACCATCTCTCTCCCTGGCTGTACCCTCTATCTTCAAATTAAGTCTTAACTTTTGTATCACGAAGGAATGTTGAATTCCCAGGTCTAGGTGATTTCAAATTTTTAAATAGCATCTGGTTAGCCTGGCAGAGGTGAGAACTATTGGTTCTTGGGAAAAAAGTTCTGATCTCTGTCAAACACACAGGCTAAGCCAGGGGTCCTCAAACTCTAGTACGTGTAGGAACAGAAGTGCTAGAGTCAATGGGCCACCTGGGTTCTACCTGGCAACCTGCATGGGAATCACCTGACAAGCTTAGTATCAGTCTGAGTCCTCAGATCCACCCCTCCATGTGCTAAGTTGGTAGGTCAGCGGTAAGCCCAGGATCTGTATTTTGCAATTTCATAGATATGGTGGTTTAAAAAAATTTTCCAGTTTTCCTCAGCTGCTGCCAAGGCTCTCAGTCCTTCCCAGCGACTGAGGTGGTGAGTCTGTCTGTGATGGGTGAGTGACTAGCACCATGCCTATACCACTGCCTCTGTCTCAGAGCTTGCTGGCCTCTGCACCATGACCTCGTGACAGCAGCTGGTGTAAATGCTGAACCTCTGTGCCCTGGCTTGTTTGCAGAGACCAGGGCAGATGTCAACACTAGGAGCCTCAACCACAGCATAGGGGCTACCCTGGCCAAGGCCTTGCCCCTCCACACCATCCCCAGCTAAGGAGGAAGAAGTGAAGACAGGGAAAGATGAATCTGAGTCTGAGGAGGACAAGGGCTTTATTTTTTGTTTTGGAATATGCTCAATAAAAAAACAAACTCTTAATACAAATTTTTTCCCCACAAACTTTAAAAATTCCTCTTTCAAAAGGTAGAGACTAATCTCTTTATGAATCTGAGTTTAAACTAGTGACTTCCTTCAAATGAACAGAATATGATAGTAACATGGATGGGTGACTTCTGAGACTGGGAAATAAAGGACAGTGACTTCTTCCTCCTCTTTCCCAGATCACCTGCTCTGGGGGAAGCATGAAGAGCAGTCAATTATGAAGACATCGAGTGACATTCTGGGGAGATCCATGTGTCATGAAGTTGAGGCCACCTGCCAGTAGCCACGTGCATAAGCCACCTTCCAGCTCAGGCTGAGTCTTGAGACGATGGCAGCACTGGCCAACAGCTTGACTGCGACCTCCTGAGAGTCCCCTAGTTAGAATCAGTTAGCTAAAATGCTCCCCAACTCCTGACCCAAGAATCTCTGTGATATAATAAAGGTCTGTTGTTGTTTTTAGCTAAATTTTAGGGTAATTTGTTACATAGCAATAGATAACTAATGCAGGTGCCCTGAACATATTTTGTGAAGCCCTGGACTCAGTCACAAAATCACTCAGCAACTATGCCTGAATTAACATGTTGTTGCTCTAACAATAGGCCTTTCTTTCCTTTCTCTCTCTTTCTTTCTTTTTTAGGACATAAAAGTATAGGTTTATTTTTGTGGGGGGAGAAAAGAAAGAAAAGGACCAAGAAATGGCATGGCATCCCAAAGAAAGAAAGGAAGAATGCCTGCCCACAATAGGCTTTTCTAGGTATGATTCTACTATTTTTATATGTAGTATGAAAAAAAAATTATATTTAAGCATAAATCCCCAAATTAGCCAGAGTAAAATTCCCAAGTCTCCAGTATGAAAAGGAAAAGAAAAAACTAAATAAAACCAGTGCAGAAGTAAAAGAGGAACTGACCACGTTCCATCACTCATCTGTTCCTCCTTACCAGGGTTGGCTTCTGTTTCCACAGGTGTCCTTTCTTCAACTGCGGCTTCTGGTACCTTCATTAAAAGTGCTCCGGCCTTCAGTGAAGGCTCACTGGTAACTCTCTGAGGTTCTTTCTCAGGGTCTTTTTTCTCAGGCTCCACTCTGACTTCTTTCTTGATGGGGCGGATGTTGCCGGGGGATGGGGGCCGGACCTGAGCGGGAGCAGCTTTGAGTGAGCCAGCAGGCAAGGCGGAGGCCGGTCTGGGTGTGCCAGGCAAATGAGGAAAGGACCTCCACGGGAGCCTGGGCAACAAACAAACAGGGTGGAGAGAAGGGCACCCATCAGAATAGACTCACCAGGACCTAGAATGCCACTTAATGGAAAAGAAAGGCAGAAACAGAGTTGTTTTAGAGAATCATTCCAATTTTCCTTTTTTCTTTCCTTTAGATTCTTTTTTTTTTTTTTTTTTTGAGACAGTCTTACTTTGACCCTCAACCCCACCCCAGAGTGCCGTGCTCACAGCAACCTCAAACTCTGGGACTTAAGTGATTCTCTTGCCTCAGCCTCCCAAGTGGCTGGGACGACAGGCACCCACTACAACGCCCGGCTATTTTCAGAAATGGGGTCTCGCTCTGGTTCAGGGTGGTCTCAAACTCATGAGCTCAGGCAATCCACCTTCCTCGGGGAAGAATGTTCTTGAATGAAAGCTGTTCTTGGGGAGAACAGTTCAACTTCAGAGGACAGAGCCTACCAATTCTTCACCATGGAACAACAACCCAGCCAACTTCCTGTATTTCACTTACCAAAGGCGAGAGGGAGCTGTTGATTTTGCTTTGGGATTAGATGGAGATGGAGCCCGTCGGATGCCAGATGTAAGGTGGAAGGGTACATTTTCTCTTTCTTTCTCCTTTTTATAGCCCTAAGTATTGAGAGAAACTCAATAATTAGATTTTTTTCTATAAGTGAAGCAACCACATTCATCGTATTCAACAATAGAGTTATAAGCCATTTAATGACTTCTTAGAAATTTTCTAAACTATGCCACGTATATCCATTCCACCTCAACAAAACGCCCTTGTTACTTTAAAACCGAACACTATAACTAAATTAATGTAATGTGACTAATAAGGTGGTTTTAGATGTGTGATTTGGAATTGTATTTGTAAAAACACACACATACACAAACATTTATACCTTCAGAAAGCATTTATACCTTGTGTTTAAAATTACCTGGAGCAAAATCTCAGTCTGGTTTATCCCACACAAATGTCAAAATGAAAGTAATTTCCATTCTTTTCTAACTGTTAATTAAAACACACCTTTTTCCTTTTCATTTTTTAGTTTTTCCTCTCAAAACATAGCTCAGTTTTAAAAAAATTATACACCTGCTATTTCAGATATTAATTCTGTTAATGTTGATGTTAGAGGAACAAGTCTTTCTTCATCTAGTGTCCTCTTGCTCTTGAAGAAAAGTCAGGTTGGAGGAGAGAAATTTGATCTATTTTCACTCTTTACCAGAGATGGAATTAAAATCTGAGGATGGGCCAAAATATTGGCCCTTCCCTGACTGCCAACTAGGAATACAGCCTGAGAAGAACCTGGAAAAGTGTTTTGATGTTCTAAAGTCAATCAAGACAAAAAATAATGCACAGAACAAAGCAGAGGCATGCCAAGTATCTGAAACTTGCTGGCAGTGTTCTGAGATGGTAACTGATGTGTCCTGGAGGCACCCGTGTGCAGACTGCAAGAGTGCCAGAGAAGGAGCAGAATGCTGTCCTGGAGGCACCATGTGCAGACTGCAAGGGTGCCAGAGAAGGGGCAGAATACTGTCCAGCCTGAGGGCAAATAAGCTTGTGGCACACCTGTTTTCTCCCCTTCTGCCTGGCTCAAGCCTCAATTCCTCTTTTCCTAGCTTCCCTTTTATTTGCTTCTGTCCATTTTCGTAGATGAACTAGGCTATGGGAAGGAGGCTAAATATCTAAGTGTCAAATAATGCTCACTGTCTCCCTAGGATTTGTAAATAGACAAAATGAAGAGGCAGCATCATTTCCAGCTGCTTAACCACCCTGTGTCCTTGTTTCTGTTCCCCAAAGGCAGAGCCTCACAGAACTGCTGGAGTCCTTGGGGAACGAAAGCTGTAGCCCCCATATGGTGCCCTTCTGGCTGGTATGGGGGGAAGACCCAGGACCTTCCCAAGGGAGGGGGGGATTAGGCACTTTGGGCAACCTCCCTTTTTTTCTCAAAACATTCTGATTTGACTGAAATCAGATTAACAAGACATTGAAATGGAAAAATAAGTCAGGAAAGATACTTTTTGATGTGAGAGGGGTTTGGGGATGAAGTTTATCATCTATGCTTTGATAACAGAGAGCTCATAGGATAAATCTATATAAAAGTATATAATCCAGGTGGTGCCTATGGCTCATTGGGTAGGCACCGGTTCCATATACCAAGGGTGGCGGGTTCAAACCTGGCCAAGCCAAACTGCAACCAAAAAAATAGCCGGGCATTGTGGTGGATGCCTGTAGTCCCAGCTACTCGGGAGGCTGAGGTAAGAGAATCGCCTAAGCCCAGGAGTTGGAGGTTGCTGTGAGCTGTGTGATGCCACAGCACTCTACCAAAGGCGATAAAGTGAGACTCTTTGTCTCTACAAAAAAAAAAAAAAAAGTATATAATCCTCAAATAGTCTGCTTTTTAAAAGTCCAATTGAACCAATTACTTCTTTCTCTCCTAAGAGTGATCTCCTTTAATTACCTAAGTGTGGGAGAGCAGGGGAGGAGTGGTTTGAAAAAATGCTCAATATCTGAGTTAACAACTTTGGAGCAGGGAGACTTTTTTCTTTTCTTTTTTTTGAGACAGATTCTCACTTTGTCCCTCTTGGTAGAGGGGCGTGGCGTCACAGATTATAGCAACCTCCAGCTCTTGGGCTTAGGCGATTCTCTTGCCTCAGCCTCCCGAGGTGCTGGGACCACAGGTGTCTGCCACAATGACCGTCTATTTTTTGTTGCAGTTTGGCTGGGGCTGGGTTAGAACCCGCCACCCTCGGTATATGGGGCCAGCCCCCTACTCACTGAGCCACAGGTGCCACCCCCTACTTTTTTCTTTTAAACCATTTTAGTCTTTTTATTGTTCTTGCACCCAGAATCCATTTGGGTCCCACACATATAAAAGTATTCCTCATTTGCATCCTGATCTGAGTTAATAGCCAGCAATGTGTACAGTCATCTTTCCTTTAACACTTCCCACAATGCTAAGCAAGAGCACACGCAACGGGAAATGGACAAGCTACCATTAGGAGAAAGACCTTACTTCTGTAAATAGGGTAGGTTTAGAGTAGAGTATAAACGTCCTCCGACAGAGATAATTCACTGGCAGATACTCTAAGAAAGTGCTGTCCAATGGAACCTTCTGTGATAAGAGAAATATTCTAAATCTATGCTGTCCGTATGGTAGCCACTAGATATTTGAGTATTTGAATTTAGATCTAAATTAAACAAATTAAAAACTAAAAATATTTTCAGTGCTCAATATTAGCTATTTGAATTTAGATCTAAATTAAAATTAAATATAACACAAAAGGAATCTAAAATAATTCCATTTTTGGTAGAATCAAAAAGAATAAAATACTTGAGAATAACTTAACCAAGGAGTCCAAAGACTTACACTAAAATCTAGAAGACATTGTTCAAAGAAATCAAAGACAATAAAAGTAAGTGGAAAGGGACCTGTGTTCATGGATTGGAAGATTTAATACTTTTAAGATGTCAATACTACCCAAAGCTATACACAGATTCCATGTAAACCCTACCAAAATCCCAGTATCTTTTTTTTGCAGAAATAGAAAAATCCATCTTAAAATTCATATGGTTCTCAAAGAACTCTGAAGAGCCAAAATAGTCTTGAAAAAGAAGAACAAAGTTGGAAGGTTTCATATTTCCTGACTTCAAATATTACAGGTTGAGTATATCTCATCAAAAATGCTTGGGATGTCAGAAGTGTGTTGAATTTCAGATTTCTTTTCAGATTTTGGAATATTCCCATTAATATTTAGCCTTCAGCAGTACCCCTAATCTGAAAAATCCAAAATCCAAATGCTCCAATGAGCATGTGAGTGTCACAGTGGCACTCAAAAAGTTTCGGATTTTGGATTTTTGAATTAGGGATACTCAACCTGTACAAAGCTAAAGTAATCAGTACTATCTAGAACTTGGTAAAAAGACCGACATACAGACCACCGGAGTAGAAGAGAAAGCCCAGGAATAAACTCAGGTGTATATGGTTAAATGCCAGGACCACTCAGTGAGAAAAAGACACTTCCTTAAATAAATGGTGCTGGGAAAACTGGATATCCACATGCAAAAGAATAAAGATGGATCCTTATATTATATAATACACAAAAATGAACTCAAAATGGATTAGAGACCTAAATAGATGATGTACGCTATAAAACTCCTGGGAGGAAACACTGGTGAAAAGTTTTGTGACATTTGATTTGGTACTGATTTCTTGGCTATAACACCAAAAGCACAGGAAACAAAGTGAAAATAAACATCAAATTTAATAACTTGTGCATCAAAGGAAACACTCAACAGAGTAAACAGGTAACCTATGGAATGGGAGAAAATATTTGCAAATTATATACGGGCTAAATCAACAATCAAATAAGTAACCTGATTAAGAAGTAGGCAAAGATTATGAACAGACAATTCTTGAAAGATGACATATGAATGGCCGGCAAGCATGTGAAAAGAAGCTTAATATCACTGCTCATTAAAGAAATGTAAATCAAAACTACAATGCATCAACACCCCCTCCCCCAAAATAACAAATGTTGGTGAGAATGGGGAGAGACTGGAATTTTTATGTAAGTTTGGTGGGAATGTAAAGTGATACAGCTGCTATGGAAAATGAAAGCTCCTTGAAATGGGATTACCATATATGATTAAATAATCCCCCTTCAGGGGGATTATTTAAATAAGAAATTCTTATATAAATAAGAAAAATTGAAAGAAGGATCTCTAAGGGATATTTGTACACCTGTGCTCATAGCAGCATTATTCCCAATAGCAAAGAGGTGAATGCAACCCAGATGCCCATCAATGGATAAATGAAACAAAGTGATATACACATACAATGAAGGGAATTAGGTCACATGCCACAACAAGGATGAACCTTGAGGACGTTATGCGAAGTGAAATAAGCCAGTCACTAATATTCAAATAGTACATGAGTCCATTCTTGTATGGTCTCTACTACAGTCAAATACACAGAATTAGAAAGGTAAACAGTTTGCCAGAGGCTGGGGGGAAGGGAAAATGGGGAGTCACTAAGTGGGTATAGAGTTTTGGTTCTGAAACACTTCGTTTTTTAAAAATTAAAAATTCAGTTGTCTAGTATCACTAACCACTTCCACAATGCTCAGTGTGGCTCCTCACTGCTGACTCCACAGTGTAGCTCTAGTGTGTAACTGACATCTGGAGTCATTTTCTGGCAGCAAGTATTTGCCTAAACACTTGGTTTAGGCAAGAGGTGAAAAGAAGGCTAATTGATCAAATAGAGAAAGAGGAAGGCATTAAAAAACAAAAGGAATCAAGGCCTTGGATTATGTAATCACAAATTCTTCTCATTTAATTTGTTAGCCAAGAGTCAGCCCCCCATCTTCTCTCAAGGACTGTTAATTATTGTTTTTACCCAGAAAAAGATCTTTTTTCCTTTGGTAAATGCTCTTCTTACCTGCCTGATGAACACTTAATGTTTTTTTCTTTGGGGGGGGTCAAAGCTTTTCTGTTCAACTATGGCTTTTTTGTCCACAGCTAGGATTTCTGAAGCACCAACACTAATGAATTAAAACTTAACAGACATCAAAGGTAGTTTCAACCTGGGCTTAGAGGGTTGGAAGCCTGACTCAGTCAACGAATTAAACACTGACTCAGGAAAGCCTGAAGGGGCTTGAAAGACAACTGCCTGCAGGTAAAGCCATCAATCTCTCACAACCATGAATTATCCTCTAAAAATCCTTTTAAGTTTCTACCAGGTTTATAAATCTGAATTGCTCTCCAAAGTTAAGATTAAAAAAAAAACAAAAAACTGTTCTAGTCTTTCATTAAAAGAGTCATAGAATTATCATGTGGAGAGGCACTGAGATCTTCTGGTTGATTGGTGAGTCCCTTTTTTTCTTTCTTCCCATAGTTCACTGTAGCCGTGAACTCCTGGGCTCCTATGATCCTTCTGCTTTAGCCTCTGGAGTTATTGGAATTACTGGTGAGCCACTGCACCTGGCTTTTTTTTTTTTAAAATACACATAGGGTCTTGCTCTATCACCCAGGCTGAAACTCCTAGGCTCAAACAATCTTCTGGCTTGAGCTTCCCAAAGTGCTGGCATTACAGGTGTAAGCCACCATACCCAGCCTGATTGGTGAGTCCTTTAAGACTAAAGAACAAATGTCTGAAGACAACAGAACAATGTTTACATCTTTCAATTGGACCAAATAAAAACAGAACATAAAACAAAGAAGAAAGATGCCTGGAGACACACAAATTACCTCATTTATAGCCTGGTAAAAATGAACATTAGCTCAGCCACCTTGCCAGTAGATAATAAGAATGTTCTTCACTTACACAATTTGAGTCTATAACATAGGCTAATAGTCTTGTCAAGAATTAGTTATATAGCAGATAACTACTGTTTTCAAAATACTTCACTATATTTTAAGACTTAAGCTTTGGTAAGGATTAGCTAAGCCGTATAAAGATTCTTTATCTTGCTTTTTAGTAAACCAGATTTCGAGTTCAGCTGGCTTCTGGATAAGGCTGGAATAAAATGACAGGGTGGCAGTCCAGGCCCATTTCTACTTCAAAGGCTATTTGGTTTTCTTATTTTCAAAAATGAAAGTATTCTGCCATTGTATTTATTTGTACAAAGGCTCTGGTGGGTTGGCCACTCATGTATGCTTAAATAAAGAACAGTTGTTGCCTTCAAATTCCAATTTTTTTACTGGGAGACAGAGGCTCACTATGTTGTCCTTGGTAGAGTGCTGTGGCATCATAATTCACGGCAACTTTAAACTCTTGGGCTTAAGCCATTCTCTTGCCTCAGCCTCCCAAGTAGCTGGGACTACAGGGGCCTGCCACAATGCCCGGCTATTTTTTTGTTGCAGTTGTCATTGTTGTTTAGCTGGCCCAGCCTAGGTTCAAACCTGCCAGCCTCGGTGTATGTGGCTGGTGCCTGCCACTATGCTAAGGACGCTGAGCCCAAATTCCAGTGTAAAACCTACAAGTGGACAGGAAGTAGGAAGACGCTACTACTCAGTCATCCAGATTCAGGATTGGTGGTACAGAGGGGATGGTGGTTGTCACAGTTTCCCCACTTGAAACCACACTGCGTCAGGGAGCAGTGTCCAGTCTGCAACAGAAACAGCACCTGCTCCCCGACTCTCCCGGCTGTGCCCCACAGCTACTCACCGCTGTGCCATGAATGGTCCTCCTGCGCGAAGAGCCCTCGGGTGGTGTTACAAAGAGTTTTGGTCGATCTGTCGGATTTCTAGAGTGTGCAGCTTTGAAGGGCATGATGATGGGGCTGCAAGATGCTGAACGAGGACAAATGGGGATAACTAGGGTGCAGGTGATTTGTTTTACACATAAGAGTGCCAGAGGAGCAGTTGAAGAAAGCCAAAAGCAGGTTCAGGAAAAGGAGCCAAGCAGAGATAGAGAGAAAAGTAGGGAGAAGATGTTATTACCTACAGGTGCCCAGAACCATCATACTCAACTGTCCTTATAGTCCTATGAGTTTATGATGTGTCCAAAAGGGAAGCATGTCCTAGTGAAAAAAACCTGGAATGTATTGTTAGCTATTTGGCTATTTAAATACTGACTAAAGGTACAGATA
Source organism: Loris lydekkerianus (assembly GCA_963574355.1). Classification (NCBI taxonomy): domain Eukaryota; kingdom Metazoa; phylum Chordata; class Mammalia; order Primates; family Lorisidae; genus Loris; species Loris lydekkerianus. The sequence continues at coordinate 24,175 of CAUYPK010045795.1, forward strand.
TAATCCAATTAATTATGGAGAGCAACGGCCTTATATGTCTATTAACTGATGGTTCTGGAAAAATGCTACGTTAGCGATATAATTTTTATACAAGAAATAGTTTATAATTTAATTTTTCCTAATTAGCTTTAAGATGGACCAAAGGTGGAAAGAGAGGAAGCGTGCAAGCAGACAAGCAAGATATATATACTATAACTATTTCAGGATTCAAGTTCAACAGCCAGCAAGGGGTGGTGTGGGGAAAAGCAACTGAATTTAAAATATATTAAATGACCAAGTCTTACCAAGTGTTAAGACTTGTCATAAGAATAAGCAATCATTTCCAGAAAAAAAATTCTGTAAATGTTTTATTTACAGGCAAACCAAATGCATGCTTCTGGATTTTACCAAAAGCCAAGGCATTTGATCGTTTCTAAGAAGCAGCATTAGATCATAAGGGAAGACTGCATATAACCATTTAAAATGATGAACAGAACATTAAACATGTTCAAATTGCCAAAAAATGAGGTTGAATTATGAATAGCTTATACAGTTTTACTCATGATGGAATATTTTTGGTAAAAACCACAAAGTCTGACCAGTAACCTCCAAAGGAACACTGTAGTTAAGTTATTCTGAGTAATTTAAAGAAATTCAGGTAACACTGCATAGATATTATAAGAGTGGGTACTAACGTTCCAAGGTCTACTTCTGAATTTCATTCAGAAATCTTGTTTTTAGCAAAAGTAAGACAACCTTGACTACAGAGAAGCCTATGCACATAGTATTTGAATGGGGTCATAAAATAACTTTAGTCAAATCTAGCCATTGTTAGCAACTCTTTAAAGCAGTGGTGCTCAACCTTCCTAATGCCCCAGCCCTTTAATACAGTTCCTGTGGGTCATGACTCACAGGTTGAGAACCGCTGCTTTAAAGAAACCGTGATGTCAGCTGAATAGAAGAGTATTGATAAATTAACAACTCAAAAGTTTACAAGACAAATTTGGGGTTATTTTAAATTCAGATCATAGATTATAGAAGTCAAAAAATATTTTGGTTTAGTCCATAGACGGGAAGTTGATCAAACTGCATCTTCATTTTTGTGTTCTCTTTCATTAAAGGCTATTAGAAAATGGTTGAAGCAGTGAGTAGATTGGACACTGCACTCTCTTCCCATCATTTGATGACAGAATTCTTTCTTCAGAACAAACTAAAACACTTTTAATTTCCCCAGTACTCCTTACAAGAATTGTGTGTCTTTCTTGGGAAGAGAAATGAAGCTTACTTCCAGCCTCAATAGTGAAAGAAGGATTTGTATTGTGATGAACAAAGAACCTTTTGCCATTTTGCTTGTGATCATAGGGAGACTACTTGAAAATAACCTTTTCTCAAGTTCCACCACAAAGTATTTGTGTTTTCCAGATAAGAAGGAGTTCTTTAATGCAAAATTCTACTAAGCCATTCAAATGCATTTAAGGAACAGCAGCCTGGTACAAGGCACCTCTGGGGATTAATGACCAGGAGGGGAGGCATACATTGCTCAGGGCACAGCAGAAGGCCAGTAACCTTGTTCAAGGCTCAAGAAGCCCAGACAACAATCCTGCTCTGAGGCCGTGGGCCTGACACTGAAAAAGAAAGCAAGCCCAGAAACACGATTTTCCCCCCTCTAGTGGAAAATATCAATTTCATGAGGCTCCATGGAGCAGTTTCTGAGACCATCCTGTATGCAAGCCAACCTCATCATATCTTTTGGTTTATTCTTTTAGTATTAAGGTAACATTTAAGTACAGGTTAAAAAATATCCTTAAATCTATCTAGCGTAGTTCATAGAAAAAAAAATCATCAAATTTAACTTCCCAATAAGATCTTCTGTTTATAATAAACATGAATCCCTTGTAAGGGTATTAAATTTCATGGAATTCAAAGCTGTATTAAGTAGAAAGTACTAAAAAACCTGAAATCTTCAATTATTTGAATAATCTTGCCCCTCTGAAGAAACAGAAAGAGCAAAACATGGTCATTTTTTCCCAGAGTACCCTCCATATCCCACGTAGTTTAATTAAACATGAACGCTGCCTTATGGAAATGTCTTTGAGAAAGTCTTCTACACGGTCTGTATTTCATCCTACTCTCGGTTGTAAGTGTACATTAATTTAACTCAGTCAAGATCTTCTATATGAAATAGTAAGGGCAGAGAAAAGGCAAGGCAGTTCAAGTGGCTGGAGGGTAGCCCAGAGAACAGAAAAACTGTACAACAGAACACTAACATTTACTGAGGGCCTACTAGCAATTCTACTCTAAGCATTTTACATATATTTATTTATTCAATCCTGAGCTCTAATAATCACATGCATCTGGAACGTTCTAGAAAAGAGTGAGGGCATGGAAAAAATCAATCCAAAACAGTGGCTGCAAATGAGAGGTAGGAGACTCAGATTTCCAATTCTCAACAGCTCTATTGATTGCTTGGGGAGTTTCAATTACTGAATACCCTATGGTTACAGAGTGGCTGTTTTAATTCACTAATGTAACTCTGCTGTAATGTAGGTCACCTTCTTGCCAATGGCAGTTTGAGAAAAACGTGAGGTCAAGGGACAACATTAAAATGGGAAGACAAGAAAAAGGAATTACGGAGTAAATGAAAAAACAAAAGTGATGGAAAAGTGTTTTTGACAAGACAACCAGAAAGACAAAGTGTTTTTGACAAGATAAACCAAAATTTATGTAAAAGATTATTTACATAAATAATCCCAAAAGGAAATTAGAACAAAAAATGAGTTTTGGTTCATTAAACATAAGCCATATCAATGCAATAGGTGACACTGGTCTAGGCAATGTCTACGTAGAAAAGGCAATTCAAAGGCTATGTGCTATTTCATACTAAGATAAGTTGTAAAAACATATCAATTGTGAAAAGGAAAATGGAAAAGATGCAAAGTAAAGAGCTGGTTTGCAGATTAAAAAGCACCTTGATTGGCTGCAACAGAGGAGGAGGGAAGGTGGGCAAATAGAATGGGTGGAAAATGAGGAGATGGTTTTGGAAAAGACTAGAGGGAAAGTGAAAGAATTGACAAAAGTTAGTGATGACAGAAACAGCAAAGAAAGACAATTTCCTAGCTATGAGACAGTTCTCAGTACAACACAACATCCAGTGTGGAGATTCAGAAGCATGATAGCCATAAATCAGTTAGACCCTATGAAACAGGACTGAAAAGCCATCTTAAAGGTCCTTCAACTAGCTAGGCATGAAGAAAAACTTTCATGACATATAAAAGTATGAAATTCAGAGGCACAGAAAAAACTATCTTGAAATGGGCTGCATTTTCTCAACCAGAAAAATTACAAATGCAATGTGACAGTTCTGACAGGAGAGTTACTTTACAGAGAACACAGAACACTGTGGTCCAGCTAGTTGACTGCACAATTGCACACAAAGCATCACCCAGGATGCAGGGAAGGAAGGGGTAGGCTCCAGACCACCTAAGTGGCCCTGGTGTAAGTCACTTATTGTCACTGTACTTGCTTTCTATAAAGAGGCGATGGGAATACTCCTGCTTGTCTTCTTGACTGTGTCCCAAGGGTACTGAGAGATCTGGGGTTGAGATTCATTCACTCATTGGGTACCACAGAGGAAAGGTGCCATAAAACCACCAATAATTATATTTGTCATATGGGCTAATGAACATGGAGAGGCTTGCAGAGGCATTTTTAAAAGGGATTTTATGGAGATGGTACCAAATTTCCTAAGAGCCAAAAATGAGGCTAGAAGACTGGTTACATAAATACACCGATTGTGTACAAAGATAATTGGAAAAATCTAAATGAACTCACCAGGAGAGCAATGTTGCTCAAAACCTCATATGGGCCTTTCTTACCAATTACATATCTGCTCTGCACTAACATTTCATTAAATTAATTGGCTCATTCAGACATGGTTTACATCTCAAAAATGTAGAGGAGTCTATTATAATAACCAGTATCACAATAACCAGTTTTTAAAATATATTTTTAGCCATGTTTTTCTAATGTATTTTCAAAGCCTATAACAAATATAAGAACATTGCAAATCGCCTTCTCCAAACTCTGAGAGTTGTCGAAAGAATAATTCCCAGATTATATACAAAAAGCTGGTGTTGGGGAGGATAAGTAACTAGCCCACAGCCACATTAAGAAACTTCATACTTAAATAACAAACTTTTGCTTTAATTTTACTCCCAAGTCCACATATTAGTATTAAATATTAAATTATTTCTACCCTTGATCACCTATTCAGAGACAGGGCAGAAGGAGAGGTAAGTAAAGGCTGCTTTTTTCTGGTAATGTTATGAAGAGGCAGAAGCCTCTGAGGCCTGGCATCTGGCATCCAGTTAAGACCAGGTGGATGCCAGAGGCCTGACACCAACACCGACAGGTGCTTCAACCAGATGATTCCATCAGGAGGAGAGAGGAGGAGAGAGGAAGACACAGGAAAAATGGAGGTAAGATCAGGCGAATACAGGTGGCTCAGATATTCTTTGAAGGGAGGGCTTGATCGCACTAGGAAAGTCCCACGGGCATAGTTTTACCTGCATCTCCAGACAAGGCAGCTGTGCTTTTACTTCTGGCCAGGAATGAATGTGTGGGCATCAGGAGTCTGTTAACAACGTTGCTCTCCCATGGGCTGAGCTGCAGACGGCGAGCTAAATGTCACCACATAAGCAAGATGTTAGAAGCATTCTGTCCAGGGTCAACAGGGTGTAGAACACCACAGCTATTGCTGCCATGTGCTAGGGCTTCCAGAGAGACCAGGATCTTGGAGGAAGATGTCTGGCTTCAGGGAGAGTCAGGGAAGCAGGAGCCCTAACAAAGGGAGCAACTGTTCCCCAAGGTCATGCTCTAAATGAAGTTTTACAGATGCAGATTTTGCTAACTACCCTTTTTGTTAGTAGTCAAAGGGCAAGAAAATGGAAGTATCATTTCAACTGAATTTTGGGGGTATACTGATAACTCCAGGGCAATACCAGGCTCTATCTGATGGGCATCGGAAGGGGCGGTGGACTAATGGCACACACCTTACGGAAAGGGCTTCCTAAGTACATTGAATAATAAACCCAACAGGGGTATTGGCAAGTTGAAGACAACAGTTGCAGAGAAGCTAGAATGGGTCCCCATTAAATTATGCTAGATCTTCACGATTTGCTACTTGGGCAGTAGGGTGTGTGTGTGTGTGTGTGTGTGTAGGGGATTTGATATAATAAGATGAAAGAAGACTCACACAGAGTTCCATATGGGAGCCCTGTTTGGCAACAAACATAAAAATTTTGGCTAAGGATAAGGCTAAAGCTGAAGGAAGAGAAAATTAAACAGAAAAGCCAAAAATCCAATATAAACATAATCCTGGTGATTATTAGTGGATACGTGAAGAATCCAAAAAACAAATTAAAAATAATGCACTGATGTGTGGTCTCAAATTATACAGAGCCAAGTACCCACTTAGGAAATGTAGTTTGCTTCTACTGTTAGCTCCTAGTGATGGTGCATAAAAACATAGAAGCTATTTTCCAAAAATACCAGTAAAGAAGCTTGCAAAATCCCCAAAATCACTAAAGTCAAATGATCACATGTCTTTATTTTAGAACACATTTTAAAGTTGCTTACAGAAGTCTTTAAAACTATTTAAACCTATTGCGGACACTTCTGTTCTGTTCCATGAACAGTCGGTGCCAAGTCTCCCATTGCCTCTGGAGCAGGTGTTCTTGTAACAATCTTGTACATATCATATTTTAAAGAAGTGGCATTAAATTGATTGAAAATTAATTTTAGTTAATAAAAAGGCATATACTGTTAAATATTGTTATGAAAACGATTTGTTTCTATTTGGAATGAAGTACCAACTTCCAAATAGTACCTCAATTATCTGTCCTTAAGAGTGGCTCTGATCAAGGGTCTGATAAATTTAGGAATTAGTGAATTGTTTACTAGAACAGTCTAGCAAAAAAGGATCTGTTATAAAAACTACTGCAATAGTTTCCATTTGTGGACAGCACTGTGGGATAAATACTATCATAAACTATAGTATGGCAATGTCAGTGTGTATAACAACAACAGAATAGAACACAATCTAAAAGTAGAATATATCGACAGAATAAAGGCAATGTGGAAAAAGTGATTAGGATTAACTGAACATTTTTAACAGCTGAGAAAGGGATGAAAGGAAAGAAAGATGAAAGCTTCCTTTTCTTAGAAAAACTGCATGATGACTATGGCTTACAGCTGCAGAGAGGGGTTATCATAGAAAACATGAGTCCCTTTTCTTTATTCCATGCAGAAGTTCAATTACTTTATTTCTGTGAGTACTAAAGCCATCAACCAAAGAATTTGTTTCAAATGAAGATCATTAAAAACTCACTTTAACTTGCAGGTAAAGCCAATCCAAAAAGATTTGTTTTATAGCTCCCAATAACTGTGATGAAAGATTTTGCTAGGAAAAACATGTTTCCATTTTGTTCATATTCACAACTATGCCTTGATTGGGTGTAATGGCTCATGCCTGTAATCCCAGTACTCTGGGAGGGTGAGATGAGAGGACTGCTTGAAGCCAGGAGTTCAAGACCAGCCTAGGCAATATAGTGAAACCCTTTCTCTACAAAAAAAAAAAAAAAAAAAAAAAAAAATTACCCCAATGTAAAAATTTCCAGTGGCAATATTTTGTCTGTTGCAATAATTACAGAAACATTTAATAATAAGAGTTTTCCTTTAACCCAGGTAATATTATCCATAGAACACTAGATTGCCCTTCATTGGCTCTCAAGGGCCTGGAGAAGAACATCTTGGAGAAGCAGCTACTTATCAATGATAGGAAAATATTTCAATATCTTTAATAACGAGTAGAGCTGTTCAGATGTATTCTAGATGAATGCCAGTGCTAACGGTATCAGACCCTTAATTTAATATCAGCTTTAACGTCTATGCCCCAGGACTGAGAAAGCTCAAACACTCTAATAAGGATGTATATACCCTCTTGACAGGTTTGTCTATAAAGCCCTTTAATTTAATAATCTGGTCAAGAATGCTTTCTAATGAAATAACAAAATATAACCAACTTAAAAAAAATGGCTGGGCACAGTAGGGCTCAAACCTGTAGTCCCAGCTATTTGGGAGGCTGTGGTAGGAGGACTGCTTGAGGCTAGGAGTTTGAGACTAGCCTGGGCAACATAGATCCTTTCTCTAAGTGCATTAAAAAAAATTATTTCTTGGATCATATGGCAGCCTGTTCCAGGCGGAGCTGGTTTCTATAGAATAGAAACCGGTTCACAGTTCTTTGGTAAGGAGTAGAGAAGCAGAACTCCCAGACTGAGTGCTTTCTCTTGCCTCTCCCATTAGTTCAGCTTCATATTCAGTTTTCTAGGTCTGCACCATGATTTAAGGGGCAGTTTTCTGGTCCCAGCTATGAAATGGTTACTGAACTTCCCTTGACACTGATATCCCATGTTCTAATTCTCAACGTCTAGCCTTAACCCATAAAAAATGCACGGAGTCAGAATAGGTCTAAAAAAGGTCACTCATGAACTAAGAACTGAGGGTGCAGTGGGAGAACTGCGTGGGTGAGAGCTGGGGATCGCTGTTCTAGCCTCCTCCTGCACCAATCACCCTGTAGGACATTAAGTCAGGCTCTATTGCCCTAAATGGAGTGGATAATCCACCCACCGGATCTTTCTCAGTTCTAAGATGCTATTATTGCAAAGACAGAGAACTAGCTACTATCATCTATAAAACATCTTATTTCTAATTGATACGGGCAATTCAGCAGAAGTGTAGAAGTTTTAGATCCAATTCACAGAAGTATAGACAGGATACTGCCTAGTTTATTGCCCTTCTCCTCACTCTCATCCTCACCCGAATTTCAGCTATGGGATTGTAGGAGGCAGTAAGGAAAGTTTAAAGTACTGTGAAATCCTAAATGTAGTTTGTCTCAGAGCCAGGTTTTACAGAAGTATAAAATTAAAGCATTGAATAAATGACCAGTTCCAAAGAAAAGATGAATAAACAACTGTTAGAATAGTATTCACAAGCTATATTTTATATTAGAGAATAGGTTTGATAATAAAGGCTATTTATGAAATGAATTTTAATTTATAATACTTATGAAAGGCCCGTAATTTGACTACATGTCTAATATTGATAATTTAGGCAAATGAGTTTAACAAAAATAGGAATGGTTTTGGTTAAAAGGCAAGAATAGGAAGTTGTTCTAACATTGACCATTTTAACAGATCAGTTTATAAAGTAACATCAACAATCAGATAATATTATACATTACAATGACACACACCATAACAACTTTTATATAATACAAAGTAGACAATCCTCACATACAGAACAAGCACACGTTACCTTCTTTTTAAACATTATAAACACTGAAACTTTCCCAGTTTCTTAATAAAGCACTCACAGTAGCCACAACTTGTTACTTTAAAGAGTATGTGTTTTTATGTTGTATAAAAATTCTTTGGTTCTATTTAAAATTATCTTAGTTATCTAAAACAAGTAGCTTATCTTAAAAATTTGATTTTTTTTCCTCCAACAATAAAAAAAAAGAAAAAAATTTGATATTTCCTTCTATGATATATTTAAAATAAAACTTCCACTTTATAAATAACATTAATGTACTGTAAATCCATGGGATGAATAAAACTCAAAATTCAAATAGGATGTTAACTGGAGGACTATGACAATGATATTCTTGAAGTTAGGCCATATCTCTCAAGAGTAAATGAATGGACACCAAAAAAACCCAATAGCACACATAAGAAATGCAGTTAAGGAAAGATTAGTTTACATGAGAAATAAATCGGCAAAATGAAATCTACCAACACGAATCATTTAAAAAGTTTTAGAAAGTCAGAGCCTGGAATTTCCAAAGTACAGATGAAAAGTCAAAGACAGTATGATTGCAGTAGAAGAGTATTCATAACAAAGCTTATTTGCATTTTGGTGGATAAGTGGGTGATTTCTGGAGCTGTAAACTCATTTACTAAAAAGTTGAGAGAAGCACCGCTTTCATCACTGCTAAATGCAATCATTCAGCCAAGTTCTAAAATGAGAAATGTTCTTGTCGCAAGAAAAATGATGCTCAGCCGTTTATTGCTTTTTTACTCTGAAGTTTTTTCTTCCTATTTAAGAAACGTAGGGAAAGCAACTTCAGATGCTTATTTTTATCTGTAAACATCCAGGAAAAAAAAGCATTAAGTAAATAACAGAACACTTTTTGTTTTCCTTTTGACTGTACCTCTATCTGGAGAATTTAGTAAAGTTGCAGATGAGGAGGAGAGCCGCTTGCTAATGACGGGATCAACATGTTTCGAAAGATTCATGGTGGAAACTGACCTCCTGTCTGGATCTAAAACAAATGGAGATAATGCTAATTGACAGCCAGCATGCAGGATTGCAACCTCCCAGTTCACTGATGGAAGGAAAAACTAAGATTGGATGCTTTCAGCTCTATTTCTAGATCTGTCATAATAACACAGTTTTCTAAGTGGACATTTTGGAGGTAACTTAAAGGCTAGAAATAAAATTCATTTTTCTTAACAAGATAAAGTAAATATTCAGTTCACCAGTTTGTCAGTCATGGAAATTCAAAGATACTATAATACAACGAGTGGATGAAGACAGCAGGCAGGCCAGTGAAGGGCGTCTAAAATAGCAGAAGCAAAAGAGGACCATAAAAGTGAACACCTCTGTGATTTCCAAAAGCAGGAAAAATGGGATGAGTGCTGGTTAAGACAGAACACAAACACTGTAGTTCAAAGAACACTAGGTTCTGTGTAACTGCTGCCACCTTTACTTGTAAGTTCATTATAAAAGAATAACTTAAAAAAAAAAGAGAGAAAAGAGAAAAAAAAACATTCTTAAGTATCAGAAGGTTAGCCATTACAATCTTTAAAAAAAGGTCTACTAAACCACATTTCTGTGCCTATGAGTTTAGTGTGACTACAAATGTAGAATTAGCATACAAACTTGCTGAACAAAACTGACAGCAATATAAAGAAAATCAGAATTCTAAGTTTATGAACAATATTATTGTTCATCCTGCAGTCATCTTACAGTCATGAATTCTAAATTTATAATTCTTAAAGTTCAACTCAGAAGGAAAATAACTATACAAAAGGTAAACATCAACAGTTTGCTGTTGGTATAGTAGAATCAAGATGTAACCATGCTCTCTCAATAATACCACATATTAACATAATGAAAGCATAAAAATCTCATTATTATATTTATCTAGGTGACAGGTGAGTGTTCTGATCTATAATAGCCAAGTTAAAGGGGTGTGCTGTATTCTTGTTTCATTTTCTATTGTTAAATGCTTCTAAAACTTCTGCTTCTAAAGCAAAAATATTCCTTGTCGTAGATGCTTTCAGAACCCAGCTTCACTGGTCTAACTTCAACAGTACAAATTTTGCGTGAACTTTTCTCATGGACTAACTATTTCTGACTATTATTTATTTATGATGCAGTGATGACAAGCACGTCTTCTGCTAACATCAGACATCTCTATCATCAATTGGGATTAATTTTTATGGTTGAAGCCATTTTATTATTATTATTTTTTTGAGACACAGTCTCAAGCTGTCGCCCTGGGTAGAGTGCCATGTGTCACAGCTCACAGCAACCTCAAACTCCCAGGCTTAAGCGATTCTCTTGCCTCAGCCTCCCAAGTAGCTGGGACTACACGAGCCTGCCACAATGCCTGGCTATTTTATTTTATTTTTTTGCAGCTGTTTAGCTGGTCTGGGCTGGGTTCAAACCTACCACCTTTGGTATATGTGGCTGGCACTGTAACCACTGTGCTACAGGCACTGAGCCTGAAGTAATTTTGTTACTGAAAAAACAAACATTTTTCTGTGATTCACATTTGCACTTGACTGAGGGGCTGGTAGGGTGATTCTAACATAAGGAAAAGATTTAGGGCAAATCATCAGAAGGAGCGTCCTAATGATGAAATGTGAGGTCCAGAGCATGAGGAGGAGTAAGAAGGGTCATTTCCAAATGTATTCCTATGGCAATACATTTCCAAATACTGCTTTACATGTTAAGTGTTAGTTGGGGGAAACTGTCCACATAGAGGCCTACTCTCAGGCAGACTCTCAATAGATTATTAAAAAACACTTAGCTCTGCTTCAGAGAAAGTAGAAAAAATGAGCTAGACAGGCTTTCTCATCCTAAAAATACTGTGAATCTGCTATAGATGATTAAAAATGTAGAGGTATATCATGAATTTGCTATATTACTTAATATATGAAATAATTTTTATTCATTTATTTTTTCACTGAACAAAACAAATTCCCAAAAGATATGTGAAGAATATGTTTTAAAAGTATAAAGTTTTACAGACTAGGGGTACTTGCTATTAGCGAGCACTTGGACGAGATGTCAATTTTGATATGGACTGTGTCTAGGGTTTGTTGGTCAGCAAATGTTGACTGAGTACCCATAACACAGCAGGTATTCAAAATGAGTGAGACTTGGTTGCTGCTCTCAAGATCACAGTAGATCATTTTCTGATCTTTGAGACAGGTCTAGTAAGTCTGTCATAAAGTAATCCCAGACAGACTTCTCTGTTCTAGTATAGGAGCAATTAAGAGGATCTGATTCACAGATCTTCTTAAAATGGATTTTATCCAACAGATCACAAATGCCATACTGGTTTCTCTGGTTCTGAGTTGCAGTAATAAAGGTCAAATACATATTAAAGCTTTGAGTGTGGAAGCAAAGAATTAAGGCTAAGCAGCTTTATCTCCCCTCAGAAATATCTAATGATCTGTATTGCCAAAACATGAAGCTAAGTAAAAGAAAATGTTTATTAAAAAAAAAAAAAAAAAAAAAAAAAAGTTTATAAAAATGTATACCTTGACAGCTTTTCTGCATAGAATGTATACACACAACTATCCCTGAAATGTAACATCACAGGTAAATAATCACAAATTGGATATGCGCCCCATCTACCGCCACTGGGTTATGAAGAGCTAAGAAAAAAACAGTGCTGTCAAATTTGGTTCACCGTCACAGGCAAGTAAGCTGTGGAGATAATTCTTTTGATTAAAAAAAAAAATAAATAAATAAAGGGATTATAAGATACATAGAAGATTAGGAAGAAAGAGAGCAAACAAAGAAAAAAATCCACCATTACTTAGATTAAAACTAAAAGTGGCTACAGTGGTATTGACTGGGAGAAAGGGAAAGATAAACTGAATATACTTTGATCCCAGGTTCGTTTTTTTTTTTTTTTTTAGCTAAAACACATTTTTTAAAGGTTTTATGCAAAACGATCATTTAAAGAGAAAGCAAACACGCCACATGTAATTACTATATTTCAACACCTTTAAGTCACCTGAGTCTATTGTCACACTTAAGAAACACTGTGCCAATCTCAGATCTAGGTCTATGCAACAGGACATTAAGCATGCATTATGACTAAGGTGGTGATGGTACAGCTATTGATGAACTGGCCCTAGGTCTGAGGTGCTAGCTACGGGTCAGGCAATCAGCAATCATAGGAATGTCTGTACCAGATTTTCTAGTACCACCAAAAGTTGTGCAGTGGTGGTCCAGGCCTGCTAAATCGAGAAAGGTGAATGATGATTCAACAAAACCACCTGGGGACAGAATGTAAGACAATGATTTTTCAAAGCAAATTTTAAAGAATTATTAGACTCACACAAATGAAAAAGAACTGACATATTACGTAGAATTCAAGGTATACTGAATTTACAGTACAAAAATAAAACCTTTCTGTAAACCCAAATTTCAGTATGATTTTTATGTCCATTCAAAAAGGAAATAGCTTAGACACCTACTATTTGTAGCTTAATCAATGTGCACACTTTCTTACAGAGCATTTGTGTTGCAAATAGCTCAGGGTCAGGATATATAAGCTCATGGTATTGATTTTGATCAGTCCACTAAACTGATTCTTTCAGAGTAAAAAATAAAACTGCTTAAAACTTATTCCTTAATTTTGAAACTAGCATGTTTATTTAGAAAAACTTCATAGATCTCTCTCTTTAAGGAATTTGTAACACGTGAGAAAAGCGGCCTGTGTTAAAGGAAAGTGAGAACCTTATCTTCTTACCTCCATCACCCTCTTATCCTCACATGGTAGAAGCATCATTTAATTGTAGTTTAATTACTTCAGAATTTTTGTTTTATAAACATAGATTTTGGAAAAAAGGAAATGTACTTTGATTTCAGGGAAAAAAAGACTGGCTGTGAAAGTGGTTGTTATCTGTTTACCTGCACTGTGGATGCTGGGGCTTGCATGGAGAGAGCCTCCCCACGACCACCGGTTGTGCTTCTGTCGTGGCTTCTGGCTCCTCTCCATTGTGCGCCGCACAACAGCTTCATGGCGTTCCTTAAAGAGAACAGAGGCGCTGAAGATCAGATGCAGTCTGGCTGTCTGAAGCGTCTTCAACTTAAGGCAGAGGAGTGAGGTATACTACTTAAATTTCCACCCAACTGCTCCTATCTGTTTGCTAACTTTTACAACTTATCTTAAGGTGGGATATCAATCTGTGAGGGTTACTAAAATCATTAGCTGCCAGTTCATAAAGCCCTGGTTGTACAACAGGCACTCAACAGGCACTATGCTTAGCTTAGGGTCACAAACAACCCTTACAACGGGGATGTGAAGCCTTTATCAACACAGAATCCAGGTAGTGTAGGTCTGAGTTTGACCTGATGCCTCACACATATGGTACCACATTTAAAAAATGGTTCACAATTTGAGGATGTGGGTAATCCTGACCTCCTGAGTTTTATAATTTTGTGTAACTGAACTTACCTGTTCTGACTTTAAATTTCTATTTTTGCAAAAACTAGTATCTAATACTTACTCAAAAGTTGAGTAAGGGTTAAAGGAAATAATTTATGTGAAATGCTTTCAAATGATAAAGCCCTATGGAAACCCAATTACTTGCAGTGGTCTTAATACTTCAGTATAGATGAACTAAACATGAGTAAGTCATGGGTTTAGACTGAAGAGCGGGGCTTTTAAAGTTTCTGGCAGTAATAATCATCGGCCCACTGTCTACCTGTCTCCCATACTCTAGCCTCCCTAGAAACTGGCATCTGTAAAGCTCACGCCCCTGAAACAGCCTCGCTGTGCACCCCGGAACCTGAGCAGGCAGTCTCACAGGAACTTGACTTCACTTCCCAAAGAGGAGCTTTCTGCACCCTCCCGGGAAGGCGGCTCACCTTGTCCTCCTCGAGCCTCTGCCTCCGCTTCTCCTCCACGGCCGCCCTCCTCCGCTCATCCTTGAGCCGCTGTTCCTCCAGCCTCTTCTTCCGCTCTTCCAGGTGCTTCTCATAGTGCTGCCTGGCGCGCTCTTCTCTTTCTAACCAGACAACTTCTCTGGCAGCTTTAGGGAGGAGAAAAGGAGGAAAATCAAACACAGGCAGGTTAAACAGTTAGGCCTGTATGAAGCGGCCCACGTTTAAGAAACGCAGTTTCTTTGGTTCTGTGTTAACCAAGCATGGCCTTTGCTTTCCTTAAATTTCCAGTAAGAACATACTACTGTTACTTTTAAGCATAATTTGATATGCTAACAATGAGGTTGAAAAAGAGACACTGAACTCTTTGGGAACCCATACAGCGATCTGGTTTGAAGGCATCTGTCACAGTCAGTCTGAATTCTTGTACTGATGGGATCCCCTCAAAATCAATGGTACCATGGGAGTATGTGTATCACAGAGTCAGCAAAGGGATACAAGGGACCCAGTAAGCAGACGACTTTGCATCTGAGGAGCTCACAATCTATAATAGACAGATAAAACTCAACCACATCTAAGGCTGAATAAAGATGCACAACCCCCAAAACACCGGTCAGCAATGGGATGCTTCTTTTCTTCTTTCTATAATGCAGTTCCTTCCTCATTTTAGGGGAAAACATGCCCCACAAAGCTATTTTCTTTGATATAAAGCTTCCTTCAGCCTGATAAGTAAAAACATCGATGACTTATTAACACTGTAGGCAAGTATCCAACAAAATGTAGAGTGTAAATTTTGAAGACACTGCATAGCATAGAAATTAGAATGTCACTTTTTAAGAGAAAAAACAAATTGAGAACACTTCCGTTTCTACTACCTGTTTAATATTAAAGAATTTACACTTCTGATACCATTAAATCCTAGCAAAGTTAATTATTTGAGGAGACAAATCTACTGAAAGGGATCTGAATTGACTTCACTTTAGTGAAAGGAAAAGGATAAGGACAAATTCAAGGTGAGTTTGTCTTCCTGACATCATTCAGGGTGGTGTGTACAGAGAACTGGGATCGGTTCTTCCAGCAGCTCTGCCACCAATAGGTGCTGAGACTTTGGACATGTCCACCTGGATTTCAGTTTCCTCTTGTCTAAGATGAGGACGCTGATCTTAAAGATTCCTCCCAATTTGGGATTGGATTAAAGATGGCGGCTGAGTAATAGCTTCCCTGCAACTGGGCACAGCGAGTCTGGGGAGACTAGACTCCAGACATCTCTGGCCGGTGGGATCTGCCTATGATCATCCCTTTGAGGATACAGGAAGCCAGCAAGGGACTTCTGGACCCCAGGAGGAAGACAAAAACTGGAAAACTGGCAAGTGGCTGCGTGTGTTCAATCGACCTAATCATGCCGGCAACCGTGAGTACAAGAAGCAGTGAGACTGCAAACTGGAAAGGCCTTACTGTGAACTTTTTTGGTGTTTTTGGACTTGGCTCTCAGTTGAGCTCCCTGGGGGAGAGCTTGAGCAAAAGTGTAGAGAACTTTGGGCATTGTCTGGGGCCCCAAAATGAGCCACTGAGCTGGGCTCAGTGAAAGCCACTGTGTGAAAAAACTGCTCCAGCAAGCTCCGCCCTCAGGGTCCAAGGGCAAGGAATGGGCAGGACAAAGTAACCTAGTCAGTGAGCAGCTTAAAGGCGGGGACTGAACTGCCTCACAGCCCTAATCCTTAGGAGCAGAGTGAGACGGTTTTGGCACACTGGAGCCTTGGGCTGTTCCCTTGGGTAGAGTGCTCTGACATCACAGCTCATAGCAACCTCAAACTCCTGGGCTTGGCGCCGCCTAGACCTCCATAAGAGGTGTGCAGCAACCCCCGATCAGTGACCCGCACCCACCAGGGCCCCACATTCCCTGACCAGGAACTGTGGGAGGCACGCAACCCTGTGTCCCCCCTCCTGTGTCCTCCCAGCCTCCACACTAGCTCATCCATCTGACCAGGGATTCTGGCAGCTGCGTGTCCTCTGGAGCCCTCCCTGCCTCTGTGCAGAGCCCTTCTCCTGGCCAGACACTGCTAGAGCCTTGGTTTCTCTGTGCTAAAGTCACTGGGCTCCAGGAACAGAGAACCGTGTGCACCACCCCCAGCCCTGTTGCTGAATCCGGGTGTGTCGCACACTGGAGCTGCTTCTACAACCAGAACTCCCTAACTAGAGCAGCCCCAGAGGAACTACACAGGGTCACTCCCTACAAAGATCCAGCAACAATAGAATGATCCCCCTGGGGTCTAATCTCAGAGAGACACCACCCCAACTCTGAGGACGGCCAGAGGCAACGGTGAAAAACAATCATGAGATGAAATCAAGGGAAAAACTCTGGCAATATGAATAATCAGAGTAGATCAACTCCCCCAAGGAACAATGGGGCAGACACAGCTCAAGATCCCATGCACAAACAAATAGTTAGATGTCAGAAATCGAATTCAGAATCTGGATAGCAAATAAGATCAAATTAGAACTTCCAAGCAGTAACCCAAAAGATGTCTCAAGAATTCAACAAATTCAAAGACCAAATGACCACAGATTTTGACACATTGAGACAAGAAGTTGTAGCCCTCAAAGATCTGAGAAACACAGTAGAATCACTCAGTAACAGAATGGAGCAAGCAGAAGAAAGAATTTCTGACATTGAAGACAAAGCTTTCGAATGCTCCCAAACTTTCACTCTTTGCAGATGTTATGATCGTATATCTGGAAAACACTAGGGATTCTACTACAAAACTCTTAGAAGTGATCAAGGAACACAGCAATGTCTCAGGCTACAAAATCAACACCCATAAATCTGTAGCTTTTATATATACCAACAATAACCAAGCTGAAAAAACAGTCAAGGACTCTATTCCTTTCATAGTAGTGCCAAAGAAGATGAAATATTTGGGAGTATACCTAACAAAGGATGTGAAAGATCTCTACAAAGAGAACTATGAAACTTTAAGAAAA